>JAAAKM020000498.1:1374234-1388953 GCA_010016025.2 Alatinidae sp. Z8VKAUB7J3
CTATTAAGCTATAAATTTCCACTTTCTTTATCAAACAGTGACATTCTCATTGAAATGTACTTCTTTTGTACAATTTACCAACGTTGATTTCCGTGATGAACTATACTTTCTACCATAAATATGCACCTTACGTGAAACGATAAAATTTCTGTTTCTTCTGTAATCATCAAGGCGATGATGATGATTAACTATTATTATAATCATTATTAACAAAATGTTTACCATATGTATTGTCGTCGTGGACATCGACATCATTGCCATCATCATCATCATCATCATCATCATCATCATCATCATCGTCATCAAAATCACATTTAATATTATCATTGGTTGGTACAGTTTTCCCTCAGACTCGGTGGTCCCACTTTGTCACAGGCAGTTCCTGAACCAGTTTTTCTTTGCCTCTCACTATTGTTTCAGAATAGGCTGCCGTAAGTGTTTGGTGGCTAAGGGCTACCAAGGAAGAGGGGATAAAACCTTTTCTTCTTTATTTCCATAACAGTTCATAGAAAGATGTACTCTTTGCTCTGTTACAGTAGATATTGTGAAGGAGAGTTCACTTTGTAAGGTAAAATAAGACAGTGAATGTTTAAACGTAGAATATCACATTCACATAAGATGATAATTAATCTATTTTTGTACTCTTTGCACGAAACCAATAAGTGTGCAGTATAAAAAAGCATAAACGTCTGTTTTCAGCTCAGTGCCTAGCAATACTTCACACCTATTACATACTCGTGGCCATGGGACTAAATTATTAGTGCAACCTAAATATCAAAAGCTGCCTCTCAGGTCTCAGGTTAGCGTTTTTACTGGGTCTGTCTCGCTTAAATTGACTGTAATGCCTAAACATAAATTTAAAAACTTACATATTCATTACAGTTTTGCTTTTTTGTCGTTAACTGCATTAAAACCACTTTTTGTAATGACATTGAAGTGAGCAGATCTGTTAAATATTTTAGTTTAAGATATTCCATAGTATACTTAGAATTGTGAGAATGCAAGCTTAATTTTTAGCTCTATACTCTAATTTAGAGTTCACTTAACCTCTCACGGGTTTTTATTACAATCTCACGAATTTGTAGTACCAGATTTCAATGTTTACCATAATCAATCAAATTCCACTAAGTGATCCCTTGGAACGCATCGTATCGTTCCCTATCCCTCTGTTTTGTTTAACGTTAAAAAAGGAAATACTTTATTCTGGTGCATTGCAAATTCCAAAGGGCAAACGCCAAAAAGGAAACTGTATTTTTCAAATCGTTTTGTCTTATCAACAACCTCTTTGGATGAACTAGAAGCTGGCATTTGTTGACCTCAAGAACTCTTTAATAACACAACCTTTGTTCGTATTACCTTTCTTCTTTGGTCACTTCCTCTTTATTTGTCCAGTTATTTGTCAGTAGTCTGCTGACCCTCTTATCAACATTACAAACTTCCGGAATTAAGCACATTATTTGAGAATTGATGCAAATTTATTTCTGCATTGCAGTAGTAACAATGAGCTCAAAAGTCCTCTTTTACTTTTCAATGTGAAACTGAACTTATCCTGGCTTACTGTTAGAAAAACATGACTAAACAAAACATTTTCAATTAGTAGGAAGTTTATTTCTCCTTTAGGACATGCATATATATGATAGCCAGGTCTTGGAGCAGAAGTATCCTTATTAAACGAATAATGTCCTTTCTGACTGTATAATTGCGTCAGGATGACTACTTTGTTTATTGTTTGTTATAATTTATTGTTTAAAGCCTAGCTTTATATTGCTAAGGTATGTTAAGATGATACTTTTTCCCTGTTGAAAACGATACCAGTTAACACAGATTGGAAAGACACAAAGTCAAATGATTAAAAAAGATGAAACGATAAGAACCCGTCAGCCATGTGTTTGTGTAAAATTACCAAAAATGTAGGACTATAAACGAGACGAAACTAGACTGTGTTAAACATTCCTCTCTTTGATAAGTCATTTAAGCTTCCAGCAATGTAATCAGCTTTTAAATATCATTTTTCTTAAATGAAACTGGTGGGGATCTTAAATACGCATGAAATCTAAAAATAATCACGGCGTGTTTTGCATAAACGTCAAGGGAGAAATTGTAACTGATTAGCAGAACTATAAAAAATTAATGCGAAAGTAATACTAATACGTATTGCAACTTAACGTTTATTCACTTAAGTAAACAAAAGTTCAATTCCCCTCTCCCTCTTCTAGTATGTCTCTTGTTAGTTGTTAATGTATTCTATTGTTTATGTTACGGTCTTAACCGTACGTGTTTCATATCTTGTAATTAATTGATTTGATGATGGTGGTAGAATACACTGAAAGCTCATCATATTTTGTTTTTTCATTATTTTTCACCTACGCGCCTTGTGCTGGGTAGCCCGAGGTTTGTATGTAAACAACCCTCGCTGTTACGAAATGCATCCTTATGCAACACTTATGTTTATGTTTTTGATCCTATACTTTTAAAAGTCAACGCATAGGATGTCCACGTTACAAAACTGATATCATCATGTTCTGTCAGTGAACTCTCTCCTAGCAGATTTGTACTCCAATTTCAATCGTCCCGGTAGTGACAAATTTCCGATTTCTGTAATGCCTTTTCAAGATTACTATTTCAAGTCGTCTATTTTGGATGGTACTTTGTACCTTTCAATTGATTTTAAACTGCATAAAAGGCTGGATGGGAGTCCTTCTTAAGTCAAGTCACATGGTGCAGAAAGGCTGGTCTCCAATTATGTTGAGCTGCATGTCGATGTCCATAGGAGAGATAAATACATAGAGAAGGTAAACATGTGGGGCTATCTAGCTAAGCTGGTAGAACACACGCCTCAAAAGCTCGGGTCAATAGTTCATGTCCCACTTGTGACATATTTCTATTCTCTTGTGCCTTATTAAAACTGTTACCTCTACTGCGTCTGGATAGAGTAGATCTACAGTAATACTATGCAATCGGCATCAGCTAGCAGTGGACAAAAGATTACATTGAATTAGTTTTACTTTCTGTTGCTACTTAATTACTAGACAGAAAAGATCGAGATAAGATGTGCACTTCTGATAAGTTATTTAATTTTATGCAATACTCATTCTATCTTACTGTTTTCGAAAGCAAGTGGATACGATATTTGCTACAGAGAACTGAATACCCAAGAAGTATGAAATAGGTATTAATCTTAAATCCAGAGTTATGTTAAATTGGGGCTCTTGATAATTGTGTGTTGATAAATGAATATTAATAAATGGTGTATCGATAAATCGCTTATTAATAATCGCATATCAACAAATAGTATATCAATAAATTGCATGTTGATAAATCCAGATGAAAATTAATTCAAGTAAGATACTATTAACACTGTTTTATCGCCCGCAAATAGTTGCATCAGTAGAGTATAGCAGAAGAATACGACACACAAACAATTGAATAATGGATGATTCCCTCCGAACTACTTTCTTTTGTCGGTTCAAAGAGATTAAACTTACAGTTCTTTAAAGTCACCAACATCCGACGCACCCATACACTAACAGTAGTTTCATATTAGTAATTGTCACACTTTCTTTCCGTAAACGATTGTTATGGATGACTAAATTAGCAAAATATTTAGAGCTTTAATTAAGATGTGGCTACTGTACATAATTGTTAATCAGGAAGCGATAACAGTAAATACACCAAACTACGTTATGTTATTCTTCCTACTATAGCTATACTTTTGGTCTCCAATAATTGTTCTGATCATGGAAACTAGGAACCTATAATTCCAAACTTAAATTTGCGTAAACTGACCTGCCTATTGTTATAACCGATGCTTGATTTTGCAAAACATGATTTTGGGATTATCATGTGTCACTTTCCTGTTGGTAGCAGGTGAGGGACAAATACCTACAAACATCAGAAGTGGAAACCCCTATCCGTTACTGATATTTTCTATAATTTTTGTAATTTTTATTGTGATTCGGTGAAATTTTACATAATTTTAGTCCGAGATTATAGTCTGTCCTTCATGGGTGACGCAGCCTGATCTCTTAGAAATGTCGATGCATAAAGCAAATGTGAGTATTGTTTACACACTTTGCTTAGCCCTTATGCCAAGTATTTTGTAACTGTCATTGGCCTTTGATCAACATATTTTGCTGACCTTCAGTGGCTGCATTTGGCTGACCTTCATGTATTACGCATATTTGAACCTTGTTTGCTTGCAGTCTGAATTGCTTACTCGATCTCAGTTCGTTGATAATGTGTTATACAATTTTTATTAAATTCTTCGTCGATGTTAAAGTAAAGTCGTTCTTCATAATGGAGGATATGCAGTCTTTAAATGTGATCGCCTCGAGAAAATCCTAATGCTCAGCAATTGCCAGGACAAGCGGAGAAAAGGATGACTTCGGCAGCGGGGATTCATCAATCACTATTTCTCATGATCACAATCATTAGCTTTCTTAGGTCGTTTTTAGCCTTTACATAATATTTAAAATAAGCGAATATTATTGCAAATTGGATTATAATTAATTTCCAAATCAAGAGATTGAAGGATTTCAAGGGATGTTGAAAATGACAAATTTGAAGGGTTTGTCAAACAAAGGACCCACGCCTTATAAACCACTCCTGACTGATAAGAGTAAAGAGTGAAGCATGAAAGCAAATGCAATGTTTTAGACTATGGTTTACTTGACACTGCCAAGTGTTAATATGGCAAACGTTTTAATGACAAATTTACTTATAAATATACAAATAACACATATTGAAAGAGTAAATATTTCACCTGTTGATACGGACAATATAGAAGCGAAGGTCTTGTATTAAAAGATGATAGATAATGAAGATGCACAATAAACACAATGACAATTATAAACCGACAAAGAATGGACTTTATTAAAATGCACTTGCCCTACAAGAAGCACTCTAAAGCACCAATGCACAATTTGTATTAAATTTATCCTGTTTGCCCCTATCTTATTTTAGTTTTCGTGGGTGAACAAATAGGGGGGTAAGCTTCATTCATTTTTTATCAAATCAAGACGGTTCAGAGTACGAGAGGGGAAAGTTTATTGTAAAAGACGCCATTCAACGAGTTTGATTCTTCTCCTATTTTACTGCCTAAACCATTTAGGTTCAATGGGGCTGGATACGGGATGCTTTTTAGTGGAAGCAAGCCTTCCAACCCATATGAACTTCAAATTTATTGACGCTATTTCTACTGCTAATGGATTCATGGAGCTCACTAGTACAAGGCAAGAACCCTTCATGCACGTAAAAGGCGTATTGTATCGAACACCCAACAGCAAACATGACATGTAAGCAAATGAAACCCAGTACAATTTTCTGCTAAATCATACAACCAGCTATACTTTTAGACATCCCCTTCATTATCTTATATGTAATAAAGTCAACCTGTTGTAAACTTTACTATACTTTACATTGGTTGATTGTGTGTTAGTTATCTTGTAAGTCAGGCCATTACATGAAAAGGTATTGGATATGCAGATCTTTTGCTATACTGTTTGACACATAGGTAATGATTTTGGAATTTATTTTCACCCAATTTAAAGCTCGAAGAAAATCGATTGCGTAAAGTTGACATCAATATGAAGTTACAAATTTACCTTGATGGTGTTCAATGACCTTTGATTGTTTTTTACTATCCTAGATAATTTTGTACTTTGAATAAAAGGACAGTACCCCTCAAAATAGAACCTCGAACTAACAAAAATGAAGATTTCTTGTGCAAATACCAAAGCACAACATTTTTTGATGTTAAGGTAGTCGTTTTGTGTCATATACGATGGATCCTGGGCAAATTATGAGGATGACGACTTTTGAAAATTTGCCAAGCTATATTTTTCCAATTTTTCCTTTTGTGAAATAACAAAAAGACTCTCTAAAAGATTTTAAGCTCTACACGATATTAGCACCAATGGAGGTAGCTTTACAGGAAGCTGACGGGAAACATCCGAATTATAGAATATGTTCACAACATGTGCTCAAATCGAATGATAGTGATTGAAGATGGCGGTGCAACTGCGGTATTTCCACAGGCCTCTTAATTTATAATACATACACATTATAAAGTTTTAGCATTGCACGGGGAAGAAGAGGTACAAGGGGGGAGGAGGGAGGACCTTACTAAGAAAATTCTTGAACGAGCAAACACGCGAGTCATCCTATTTTTTGCCTATTTGAGCGAGGGTCATATTTGAATGGACGTGATTAATAGCCCATTTACAGTATCAATCTTGAGATAACTGTAAAAATCATCTCTTAATCGTGAGATTAAAGATACCTACGTCTTTTTACAAATATTGATAGACAGCATTATGTAACAATTTGGTCTTGATGGGAAATCAGACGAAAAATTTTACAATCCTCGAGCTGAGCTTTTCTTTGTACAGGATTACGGAACATAACTTTTTCATCGAGGTCATGTACCCTTTTATTACAATAAGCCAAATCCACTACAGTTGAAACGAGTAATCAGGACAACGTTTTCTAATCTAGTCGGCTTTTCAAAGACTTCAGATCAATCAGTTCTCACGATTCCTAAGAATACAATAGCTATGTCTTAATTCCACTAGCCACCTATTGTTGGAGTTATGTAAGAAACCTCAGAGAAGTTGACTTATTAAAGTATCCCTAGAACATAGCTGGAACAACGTGTGCTGATATATCTGCAAGGAGTAGTAAATCAGAAAGTAAACAGAGTATTATTAAGGTATCATACCGATCATAAGATTCCTATAAGAGTATGAAACCCGTAATGAAACAAAGCCATAATGTCAGGTAGTTTTGTAGACTCTACCTGCAATAATGTGAAGGTTTAACATGTCTGTCGATTAATCCAATCAAAGAGAACGCTCTAAATAAAACTCATGTATCGATAAATACATCAAATTTTCATTAGCCAGATTACTATATTCTATTTACCTAATATTCAAATTTGGGAATCATCGATCATCGATTGGGAATCAACGATTTCAAAAGAACAGAATTTTGAAAAAACTCTGTATCAAGATGAACCAGTCAATGAGGACAACTTATAGCCATTGGTAGAAAATTCGTTCTCATATAATATGTGATAGGGACAGATCTATCAAAAGAAAGACCCTTGTCCAGAGGTTTGGAAGTCTTATTCTCAATTAAGGTATATATATAAATAGAAAGGCGACTTTTTTATCCTTATTACTTGGAGACATAGTCAGTCTGTACTTAAATAAAATAAGAAGGAAAGTCTACTATGCCTTGACGCATTTCTGGGAAACGGAAACAATTCTACTGATACAGTCTTCCACACTCATTGCGTATGAACGTAAGCTTACCAGTACCATTGCCGGGGATTGTTTGGTGTTTATTTACAAAAACCCAAGACATATTAGTGATTACTGAAGTTTCTGTACCTGCTGAATAAATGCAAATTAAAGCAAGGCAATGATAAGTAATTCTTAATGTGTATTTCTTTAGCTTGGTGAACCAATTATGCCAGTAATGCACTTTATCATATCACCTTATTTATCACACTTCTTGAATTCAACCACGACTGTCTACTTCCTCATAACATAAAGACGGGGTACGTCACGTATAGTAAGACACTATAGATCAAATTATCTTCTGTATGAACACTTTTTGGCCTGTCTCTCCTATAGAATATGCAGATTTTGTTTAGATTTGCAAAGATATAGTCAGGAAACTACTGTAGTAAAATATGATCATGCGCAGTCTTCACGACAAGACTTCGCCTAATTACTCAATTACTACCGTCTGTAAACACCAGGCAGAAACCTGACTCAGTATTAAAGAAGTACAATTATGCTAAGTCCAATATGTTTTGCAAGCAGTTCATCGGCAATTTAGCTAATGGCTGTAGCATGATGGACTTGTTACCCTTGAGAAGTCACCACGTAGGTTCCAGCTGTGGACGAGATCACGCTGGCCAGGTCAAGGCGACTGTTGCTTCTTGACAACAATGGACAATTGGCTATGAAGGATAACGGAGCAAATCTTTAATTTATTACCAGTGCGTTGAAAACCATTCCCATTCATCATTATAATAACTTGTTAGAAAGAGTCCATTCCACTTCATCAAGCAGAACAGCTTGGCAGACAATTAACAGACGCAAGAACAATAGCAAGGCTTTAACCCCTGCCGGAGAGAAACTGAAAGTTAAAGAGCGAAGTCTTAATGCGCTTTTCCCTTTGTCTCCGATTACAAAACCAAACTCGAACAACCTCCTTTTCTAGTTTTAAGCTTTCAGCAATGCCTAAGATTTCTAATGACGATGGTTTCGGCTGTCTCTGAAAATGTCTCTCTAGTATTTCCTTGGCAGTGAGTCCGATCGTCGTCCGCCTTTTACGCTTTCGTTCCGAGGTCGGCTTCTCGGTGTTGACAGCTCCAGCAGCTTCTGCCTTTTCTAACCACGTTTCAAGAAGAGGTTTAAGTTTGCACGCATTTTTGTAGCTGAGTTGTAAGTTCTCAAAGCGGCATATTGTTGTTTGGCTGAAGTCTGTTCCTTCGTTTAATAATGCCAATGCAGCCCCGACGTTGGTTTGAGTATATCCGAGTTTTATCCTGCGCATTTTAAACTCATTAGCAAAACGTTCCAGCTCCTGAAGTTCCTTTGACACTATCGAGTGGACTTGTTCTTTTGGCGAGGCTTCTAAGTGAGACGATGAAAGCTGGGAGCCGAATGTTACATTTGGAGCCAAGGTAGCATGGGGATTTCTAACATCTGATGCCATTGTTGGATAGGTAGCATGAAAATATGGAGTTGGCTGATTGATGAAAGGAGAATAGTTTTGCAATGACGAACTTGTTTCATGGTGACTAATGATTGTTCTAAGTGGATTGTAAAGATCACCCGCCTGGAATCCGTACGACATCGTGCCCTGCAAATGAAACACAAGAACAAGTTTAACATCCAGTTATAAAATTAATAAATCAAAATTTTGTTAAATTTGTCTATGTTAAGAGTTAAACAAGCTGTTTAGTTATAAGTAAAACTATATATTTTGTTTCATGTTCGTGTGCGCACACCGTTTTCTCTAATTTTAAATTTAAGGGTAAGAATGAGCATGCAGCACCGTTGTATAATTGTCAAACTTCATAATCTGGTATCAATGCTATCATCGGAGGTGTCACTCACTGGAACCTCTATTGATCCTTTTTTTTTCGTTCCCGTCCTCCCTGTTTTTACGTCATTTGTCCTTGTAACTGACTTGCCTCTGGAGTGGCAGCAGTATCTAATTTTTTCTCACGTACAATGTAATGCTCCACCACCGAGGATACCGATTTAGTATCAAAAATTGAAAACACTGAACTCAAAAGAATCAACAGTTATCTGGATAGTTAGATATTTTACCCCTAATCAGATAAAAAGTGTAGTATCTTCTTAAAAAAGGAAAGAGCATTCCTGATGTGAAGGCTGGACAACCTCCTAACCCAACTGTTGGTTAAAGAGGATGTCACTAGGGAAGACACACGTAATTAGGCAGACGCGTCAGTAAAGTAGACTAGACCTTCAAGGGAACACTAGACATAGATGGCACCCTGCAAGTCATCATTGTTATAAAAACTGCTCATATTCTCGTCATTACGATAGATGCTTTTCTGAGACGGGAAATGACTTTTAGTAGTTCCAAGCAAGGTAAGTCAAACACAGACCGAGATTTAGACGATAAGAAAAATTTATATAACACAAATATATTCTAAATTTGAGTTTGCAGGTTATTGACGACTTTTATGAATGAGAAATTTTCCAATGCCAATTTGTAACAATAATCCTAAACTGCAGCAATATAAATTTCAATTTCAGTTGGTATCTTGAAATAGTTGCTAATCAAAAGTGAAAAGCATTGGACAAATGACCTTCAATGTCGACTTTGATCCTTATTCCTGATCTACTACACAAGCAAGGACACTTATTAATATCAATCTTCCAGCTGTAATGAAGACTTTTGCTGATTTGAAAAGGGCTGATAAATTTCAGCACACCACTTTTAAACGTTTTGAATGACGGAAGTAAAATAACGGATATAAAATACATCACGAAAAGGCATCAAGTATTAAGTGATTCTAATCCAATAGTTATTCTCGGGTTACAGTTTTCAACAAATTTTGAAATAAAGCAACATATGCCAAAATTTAAGATGCTTACTAATTGCGAATTAACAATATTTGGTTTCCTTTGAGAAAATACGCAAAAGTACTGAATTTTTTATTTTTAAGATTTAATCGATCATCAATATACCTGCGTATTTACTACTACATTATCTTTCTGCTTCATCCTTTTCCGTTATTTTCAAATCGTGCAAAAGCAAATAATACTGATTAGGTAATCACGACGACCAAAGATCTGATAAGGGGACGTACTTGGACCATGGTTTTCTCAAAACACCCCAATCACACCCCTAAACTTCCCAGGACACTTTTATAATCAGTGCCACAGGTCCTTGAATGTCCTGGACTTTGAATAGCGCCCTATCAAGTTCTTGGACCTCATGGAATCTGTTATTTAATATAAAAATTCATGGAAGAGTCCAGGGATTTTACAATTGTTTGTCCCATAAAATTCTGTATTATTCGTTTTTCCCAGGAATATAATGCTAATTCCAGTAATACAACAGGAATTAGCATTAGTAAAATTAACAGTTTTTAAAAATAAGTGGGCTAGCAAGGTAAGAATTGTTAAATTCTATATGGGCAATAGTGATTCAACATAATAAAGAATATATCCCATTTTTTTCGAGATTTATGAAAGGACTTTGATAAATTTTCTCTTTCTGTTTCTAATCACAAAGGCAACACTACAAAGAGCTAACATTCAAAAGTTACAAAAGTGAAGCAACGGCTCAACTTAGAGGGGGGAAATAACAGCATATGGTAATTTCCAGCGAACGTCTGATATCAAAACGTCAGCATCATCGTGTGCAAAAATTTTTACAACCCTCCTCAACTTCCTTGCCATAGAGATTATCTTGCAACCTCCACCCAATTCGTTTTGAACATTTACAGCTCCTGAAACTGGTGTGATATTTATTATCTTCAATTTTTAAAGCCACTGATAATGTTAACCCCATCATAAAACTTAATCAAGGTAATGATAATTATTGAAATTAGCTTTTCGTAATGATAACATTTTCTCTTGCACCAAAACTGTGTGTATTCGTTGAATGATTTGTTTTTACTTTGTTCTGAAAGATGACTTAGTTATCAAATGCGCTAATTAGTTCTATCACCCTCCTTCTATTCTTACCAACTGCTTAACACGAGCACATATAAAACAGGACCCGAAAAAATATATTCCCGTCGAAGCAAGTCGATAACTATTGACACATTTTTCGCTGTGTCTTTGATCAGATCAACAAAGGACTTAAAGGACCTTGAATAAATGTACAATTTAGCTTATGACTACTTCATAACTTAGTCTAGCGTCCGTATCATCTTTAACCCAATATTCATAGAGTTTGATTAATTTTAAAACCTCAAATTATTAACCAATTGTTCTGCCAGCATGCATACTCATAAAATCTGCTTAATGTAAGCCATTTCTAAATCATGAAAGAATAAAAGTGATAAATAAATCTATTGAGGACGTGTATAATTTGAATGGTGTGTGAGTAATATGATGCAGCAACTACTCAGCGTAACTCTGCTGGCTTACTTAAACGTTTAAAAATGTATTTCAGTGAGAAATTTGATAAAAAATGCAGGTAGTCTGATCCAGGATACACCCTAAATCGCTAGTGAGCGCCTGTGATTAACACTCCATTGTTCTGAATAGCAAGCAATCGACAGTAAAGGAAGGATGTAGTGGGGATTTCTGGTCACTAGCTTAGAAACCAAGGTGGATTATTGACTGAAGTCTTGCACATCGCATTTGTTCTCAATTTGGGAAAGAGATTAGAATTGTGACCTCAGCCGAGTGTCAGTCTCGTCGCTGTTAGAGGTTTACTGATTAAATAGAAAATGGGGACAAATCACCCGCGCTTGGAAACTGCGTAATCTGACTAGGGATAAAATGGTTGAAATCAACTTAGATTTCAAGTCAGGTTTATTTGTCATTAGAGCAGGGAAGCAAGTTGATTTAAAAAGGGCTTTTATGGTAGTTGAGATGTAATAAAGACCTTACAGTATTCAACTTCATTTGACCATCAGATCGGTTGCGAGAACGAAAGCATGGTGCGCTAACATCAGTTACCAAGTCGACCTATTTAGGTTCTAATGTCATTATTGATTATTCCAGTAGTTCTTGCCATTATCGATGAATCATTTCTATCATATGAATTTTATAAGGGAACATAGCATTGCAATTAGAATGTAAATTTGCAATACCCAAGATATGCAATTTGTGAACAATATACTGTTCAGTCCTCTAGATAGTTAGGGTATCGTCTTTCACAGCATAGCAAACCTAAGTAACTCCTACAGGAAGAAACTATTTCTTTAAAAGACGCCAGTAAATCATAGCCTAAAATAAGGGTTTTAATTAACACCGACTCTCCATCAAATTTACCACACGTTTTTTAATATCGCTTTGTTGATAACGCACCAAATTGACCTCACATTGATATAAGAGAGATATGCCAACGTAACGCCAATGCTTCAAACCTATACCAACGAAAACAATACGAGTAAGTACCGAGTAAATTTTGCTTGGACTCATGATGTCAACCTTGCACTATGATAAGTACTTTAATGTTCTCAAGCAATGATTTTGTCGTCCCCTTGTCCTACAGTGGGGTAAAGAGCATTAAAGTGGTTGATATTAGTGAAAAGTTTATACTCACAGCCGGAGCTTTTCGTAAGTGCTAAATTATGACTTTCGCTGTTTACTAGATATTAATACAGCAGGCCTCAGTTGTTTGTTACGTAACTTTTAACAGAATACGATAAAAACATTCTCATGCTACTTTCACCGTATTTTACTATTATTTTATACGACTGTTCTCTTTCATTTGAAGGGAACTCTTGAGCGACAAGTATTCTTACTGCCAACTGAAGTACTCAGCTGACATATAGCAATTATATATATATTTATCACTAGTGGAGCATTACCACAATAGCTTGCCTTTTTTACTCACGGAGCTGAACCCATGACCCATTAACATTTGGACCATTAAGGACAAGGAAAACCTTGCGCGGCTAATGTCCAGGTCTTGGTGCCACCAAGACCATTTAAGGGCGTTACAATTATACACAAGAAGCGTCCGCCAAAAAGAACTAGCGTTTTTATTATTGTCATGGGAAAAGCCCTAAGGGCAGCAAGGTAAAGGACCGTGATTTATGTAATCCTCAACACTAATACAATTGACAATTTTCAGCACATCTCGGCACTGAAATATTCATTTTTGAATCACTTTGAGTTCTAAACTACCTCGATTTCTCTCGAGAGCCTTGAGATAGCATTTGATTCGAGGCTTGAAAAATCATGAAGTTCTTAGTATTTCAGACGTCAACCTTGAAGTTGTATTTAGCTAGCATTTGATTGTGCCGGAAGTGCATTTGAGAATAGCGTAGGTACCAGGATTTACGGTTTTCATGGCTCATATATGGAAGCCCGTATCTGCTTGTCTTCAGCTCGTGATGCATCTGTGTTTATGTAAGTACGTGGCTGTACAAATGACAGAGCAATGATATTAAGATATGATATCTAAAGTACACTCGACGTACATAATCTTAATTGCCAAAATAACAAGAAGAACCTTGTACCAGTAAGATATATATATATATATATATATATATATATTCTCAGATGGGATATACCAAAGCTTGGAAGATTCTACCTCATGAATCTCTGAAAGTGAATATTATCAATCCTGCAACAATTCCTGATGAATCTATAGAAATTATCAAAAACACTATCTTGTCTACTGACACAATTGAGATTGAAAACTCTCTTTTACACAAGGGACCTCCTAACACTTTTTCAACATATTATGTTGGATGGAAAGGAGCTCTCGAAGCAACATCTGAAACAAAAATCACCATTCCCACAAATTTTGAAATCACAAATTCGCCAAAATCTGTAGGTGACATTATTGTAATTTTATCAAACATTAAAGATCATTCTGGAAACTCTGGATATACAAAGACCGTTTTAGAAGGAAATGAAATTGTCAAAGCATTTATCACAATTTATGATGTTGATTCTCTATCAAAAAGCCAACTTGAAACTATTATGAGACATGAATTTGGACATGCTTTGGGATTGGGGCATTCTACAGCTCCTGAAGATCTTATGGCACCAACTATCGACATGACATATCCATACATCTCAGACTGTAATGTTGATGCAATTTTTGATCTTTACAATGGAGATTCTGATGGAACTGTAATATGTGAAATATGAGCTTATTTTTTACAAACACATCTTGATATGCCAAAAAAATTACTAAATTAAATGGTCAGAACGTTACTAATTGCTGAAGATAATAAATTTACTGCAACTCAATACAAAAAATTTTTTGAAAATAATGGTTACAAAGTTAATATTTTTCAGGATGGCAAGTCATGTTTGGAAAAATACAAACATGAATTAAGATATAATCGAATTGTTCTTAAAAACAAATTAGCCCCATTTGATTACGTTCTATTAGATCAGGATATGCCCATAATGAATGGTTCTGAAGTTTCAGCTCAAATTCAAAAAATTTGTCCTCAACAAAAAATTATTTTCCTGTCGGCATATGGTCAAAATATTATTGATTCTTTACACAGCTCAAAGGAAGG
>JAAAKM020000498.1:1397939-1421523 GCA_010016025.2 Alatinidae sp. Z8VKAUB7J3
GCTCAAAAATCCGCCCAGCTAGATTCAACCCTGGCTCAAATTGAGCAGGAAAAACAGTCTCTGTCTGCAAAGTCAGAACAGCTAGAAAAAAGCATCAATGAATTGGAACTAGAGAAGAAGTCTCTCTATGCTAGAAGTAACAAGGAAAAAGATGATTTAGAACTATTAAAACAAAACGAACTTTTGTCAATAGAAAGGAAAAAAGACGAACTAGAATTAGAGAAAAAATTTGTTTCAAAAAAATCAGAGCAGCTAGAAAAGGATCAGAATGATCTTGAATCTCAAAAACAATATTTTGCAAGCCAAATTTCAGAATATCAAAGTAAATTATCAAAAATTGAGTATGAAAAGAAAAAACTTTCATCAGAATTAGAGAGAAAAGAGTCTCTCATAGAATCTGAAGAACAAAAATTGAATCAAAAATCATCCAATCTTGAAAAGCGTATGAAAGAATTTTTGTTAGAAAAGAAGATCAATCAAATCGAATTAGAAAAATCAAAAATTCTATCGGCCTTAGAACATAAAGAATACCAACTTAATTTAGAAAAAGAACTACTATCACAAAGAAAAGATAATTTTGATAAAAATATGGCTGCTCTGGAAATTGAAAAAGAAATGCGTCCTAAAAAAATAAATCTTGACGGTTCATCAAACAAAAAGAATATTCCAAATAAATTAAAAGATATTTTTGTTGAAATTGAACTCTCACAAAAAATGTTTGATGTGGAATTAGAACGAAAGGAATCTGCAATTAATTTAGAAAAACAAGAAATTGAAGAAAAAACTCGATTGTTAAACACAAAACTTTCTGAGTTGGAAATTGAAAAGAAAATTTCTTCTACTCAAATTGAACGATTAAATTCTGAAATTGAAATTGAGAAGAAAAATCTTGAATATAGTTCCAAATCCCACCTCTCAAATTCTGAATTTGAACCATTTTCTGAATGGTTAAATTCTGCAGATCATCAATCAAAAAATGAGAATATTGGAGCCCATGACAACAATTCCGTCCTCTTAGGGGAAAAATCATGAAAAGTCTGGTTCTAGGCGTGTTTTTTACCCTAATTTTTGGCGTAATTGTGGTCAGCACTCAAAGTTTTGGAAATTCTCTTACCACAACTTCACAAATAAACAAAATCGGAACACTGGATATCTCTGACTCTACTTCTAGAACCCTATCTGGTGTTAATCTTGGAGTATCTGACGAAATTTCGTCAGTTACATTATCATTTGTTGATCAAATTCCTGATGCCTCTAATTTGAATATCTCTCTAAGAAACTCTGTTGGGACTGAGATAGGTGTAGGTACCGTTTTGGTTAGTCCTGCATCAAACAGTGCCACCATCAATCTTTCAGATACTGTTACTGCAATAGAGCGAGAATCACTAGAATCAATTACTGTATCTGTTTCGTAAGTGATTTTATGAGTATGAAAATATTCTTCTTTATTGGTATTGTAGTTTTTGTTTTATCGACAGTTGGGTATGCCTCTAACTTGGGAACTTCTCCTACATTACATTCTATTGGAAGTGACGATAATAATGCAGTTTCTGCACCCACTGCGTATATTACAAATGTTGTATTAACGGAATCCTCTAATGATATAGTTTCATCTACTATTAGTATTAAAAATACAGATGTAGATTCACATTCCTATACGGTTTGTATTATTACCAAAGCTGGGGTTTTAATTAGTGACACTCCTGGTTCAAGTTCTGATTGCTCAAACACTACAACCATTTCTTCAGGAAGCACTGACTCTGTAACAATCAACTTTTCAAATCCACTAAATTCTTCTTCAGTAGATTATTCGAATATATCAATTCAAGAAATTACATAATTTGTTAATTTATCTCTTCAATTGAAAATGAAATGTCTTTTAATTCACTTACTTTAATTCCTCTTGTAAAATCTAGTTTTTGATTTTCAGCAATGCTGTTTCCTTCTATCTTACCAGTTTTTTGACAAATTGGATCTTCATTTGCATTAGGCATAAACACGTTATTTGGTCCTTCAATCAAAAAGCAAACCTCGTATGCATTTGCTTCTAAATCACTATTCCTTACAGAATAATTGATTCCACTAATTTCAATTACTCCCTCATTTGAGACCTGTTTTAGCCACGAAATCTCTTGAATTGTGCCTACTGGAGAAATTGGAATCTCACCATCAATTTCTGATAATGCAATAGATTGTAGAAATATTGACTCATCTGCTAATGCCACAGTAGATGTTGCTAGAATTGCAATAGTAACTATTCCTGTAATTGCTATAAATTTCTCAAAATTCATCTTTCATGATGATTTAGGGCTAATACGTATTATCAGGGATGGAATTTCTGTTTCTTTTAGTCTTCCAAATTGGAAACTTTCTGTCTTCTAAAATATTGGAATTATTTCAGATTGTTCATTAATCAAATTCATGAAAAATGGAACAATGTTTATCGTTCCAATGAGATTTATGGCAAAAATCATTATTGCACCCAATGTAAAAATTAACTTCATTGGTTTTTCATCACTTTTCTTTTTTAGTTTTATCCCCTTGATTAGAAAATACAGCACAAATATTCCAATTGTATACAATGCAAATGATAGTGTGTTGGCAATTGAAGGATCAAAATACCCTTCAAAAGGTATAGTCATAATTTTTGATGCATTATGATTTATGGCCAAAGCACTTTGAGTCAATACATAATTTGAGATAATTGATACAAATGCAAGTTTAAAAATTAGAAAACTTTCCTTTACTTTGACTTTGCTTTTTTCAGACTTGCGCTTTGAAAACATTACAAGTGCCCAAATCACAAATATTGACATTCCAATTGGTGTCTGAAGAAATAGGGATGTAAATCCCATATATGGAATAATGAAAATTGTTCGTCCAATTACATTCTCAATTGGAACCACAAGAGGGTCGTTTTTACGATTGTTGTCTCCTTTTGTAATGTATCCTTCTTCGGTAATTTCTACTATTCTGTGAACTACGTTGAGATTGTCTTCATTTACAAATGCAATTACATCTCCTAGAAGGTAATTTTGCTCTGGTTTAGTTATTACAAATGTTCCACTTTCTATTGTTGGATACATACTATTTCCTAATAGCATGATATATCCGGTATCCCCGTACATTTGGACTGGCCAAAAGTAAACTAAGACCGGAATCAAAAATATAACTAGAAGAAATTTTGTTTTCTTTTGATTCATTTTTTCACTCTCACTAAAAAATTAAGAAGTGAATTAATCACTCAACTTACTTCTTCAATTGTGAAACTGATGTCTACAATATCATTTACATCAACTGGAGTTGTAAATGAGATGATTTGTCCTGTTGATTCTCCCCATGCGGCAATGCTTCCTGTAGTTACACATTCAGGTGCACTTCCTGCTGCTGGAGTGTATGTTGCTGCAGGGCCTTCAATTACTGCGCATACCTGAAATGCATGGGCAGCACTTGTATCCTCATTTCCAACGGTAAATGTAATTTCATCTGTTTCAATGACACCATCTGTTGCAACTTCTTCTGTCCAGACAAGTGCTGTAACGTTTCCTCTTGCTGCATTAACAACGTTGTTGTCACTTCCACCAATTCTGTTAAATTCTGGAGTTGTGGAAAGGGTTGCTCCAAATCCCACTGTTGCAGAAACTAAAACTGCAACTCCGATTATTGCAAATATTGGTAAATTACTCATTATATCTTTTCAATCAAATCTGATTATTATGATATAGCTTTTCAAATTAAACGAGCTATGCCCATGAAACATTATCTTACACAAATGAAATCTTAACAATCATTTTGAAAAGAAATTTTTGTGTTGCTTTAATTTGCAACACTGACTTTTGGTATTTCAGAATATTCTAAATCAGATTTAGAATCTTTAATTTTATTGGCAATCAATACTGTCATTACCATGGTGATTTTTTTGCAAAAAAACATATCAAATCTAGCTTGTTCATTTTGCACATTTTTCTGATGCCCATCATAGGATTGTTCATTTTAGACAACTAAAGTGATAATTGATTTTTTTCTCAAAATAATTCTAATTTACAGCCATGAAAAGTTCAGAATTCACAAAATACAGTGTCATTAGTAGAAATTCGTTTAATGATAGGGATATCCTAATTATCGAAGATAGTGAGCAGTCTTCTCTAAGGATTAACAGCCTACTAAACAAAATGGGCTTTAAAAAAATCCACTTGTCTCATACTGCAGCCTCAGGATTGTATCAATTTGAAGAACTAATCAAGGTTGGAAAAACTCCTATAGTTTTTCTTGATTTTCTCCCTGAAACTGATATTTCGTCTATTGTGAAAATCATCCATCAAATCTATCTGGAAACTAAGATAATCCTGTTTAGTCGTTATGAATCTCATGATGACAAAATAATCAAAATGATTTCAGATGGAATTTATCGCAGTTTGAAGACTCCTGTATCTCAAAATGATATCAACCAACTAATGCACAGTATTGAATCTGATGAGTCATGCACTGATGTTGAACCCCTAGTTGATTTAAAACTTGAAGAATTGCTAACAAAAAAATCAAACATTACCTATGAAGATATCAAAAGTTGCGGTATTGATTCTGATGATGACATACATCGTATAATTCAAGATCTAAAAAGTAAGAATTTCATTTCTGAAAACAGCGATGTTACATTAGCTAGTTGTACAAAATGCTCTAGTACAAATCTCCATTCCAAACACGTTTGTGTGACTTGTCACAAGTCAAGATTCCAAAAAAAGTCTCTAGTTGAGCACTATGATTGCGGAAATATTTCTCCTCATGATACTTATGTTTCTGATATTTGCCCTTCATGTAAAAAATCAATTAATGCATTAGGAGTGGATTATAGAGTTTTGAAAAATTTTGCTTGCTTGGATTGCACTTCCTCTTTTTCTGAACCTGATTTAATTTTTAGTTGTAATCAATGTCAAAATAATTTTGAATTAAATGATGCTAATTGGAAGATAACACAATATTTTTCGGTCTTATGAATGGCAATCACATTCACAGCCGTCTTCACATCTCATTCTTAAACAATCTTCACAACGCTTACTTTTGATTCTGATCATTGGACAAATCTTACTCCACAATTAATACATGCCCAATTGCATGCTGGTTGCTCTTTTCCACAGGAACGGCAGGCAGCATTGTTTATGATTTTTAGCTCCTCTGCAGGCATGATTATGGTATTTTGTAGAATTTTCATGGCTATTCTGAGAAATTATGAAATAATACTGGTAGTTCGTTTGAACAAAACAAGCTACTCAACTAATATCATTTTCACGTAGTTATTTTGAAAGTTGACTATAGATCCGCTTTGTTATTTGGCCCTCGTATAGTTTGGTTTTCGAGCATACCTGTAACGCTAGGCAAGGGATTTTGTGTTGACTTTCTATTTTTTCTTATTTCATGTTTGTTTTCTCCATACAAACATGGGTTGATATCATATTTTCATACAAACACCATATGCGCCGTTTTATGCATAGGACAACTTCAGGTGACAAAATCGATCCAATGAATGCATCTGAAAGAACAGTTTTTTTCAAAAAAGCTAAACCTGAACAAAACCAAATGATCTATGAATCACTTACAAAAGAAGAAGCTCAACAAGTCAAAGATACATCGGACCTTCTTTCCAAGGAACTACCTGATAGTCTCCAAAAATTTACTGATCCCAAAGAATCTGATGAAAAGATAAAACAACTTGAAAATCAAATTGAATATGAAAAACGTTCTCATACTAAATTAAAACAACACATAAAATCAAAATCTGAATCACTAAAAAAATCTAGAACCTTGTTGAATCAAACTCAAGAAAAACTAGATAAGGCATTAAGCTCTGAAATTCAAAACTTTGAAAGTAACAAATTAAAAATGATTGGTGAAATGTCTTCAAAAATGGCACATGATATCAGAAATCCTTTGACTGTATTACAATCTCAAATCGATTTAATGCGATTAAAACAAGAAAAAAATGAAGATCAAATATTGAGTAATTCCCTTAGTAGAATGGAAGATGCAATTACTCACATTACAAATCAAATCAATGATATTATGGGCTTTATAAGAAAACCTAGTGTGGATATTGTTTCCTGTGATCTAAATGATATAGTCAAAAAATCTATTGATGAGGTCAAGTGTCCTCCAGACGTTACTATCAACTTTGAACCTACGCCTTGCAAAACAGAATGCGATGTCATCAAAATTAGGGGTATTATTACAAACATAGTGCAAAATGGGGTTCAAGCTATGGGTAATAGTGGGGAAATCACGATTTCCTTGAAAAAAGATGGAGAGGGAGTTAAAATTCAAATCATGGATTCTGGGCCAGGAATTCCTGAAGAAAATCTTGAAAAGATTTTTGAGCCAATGTTTACAACTAAAGCCACCGGTACTGGCTTGGGTCTAGCTTCCTGTAAGCAAATTCTGGAGATGCACAAGGGTGCTATTTCAGTCAAAAACAATCCTACAACATTTACAATTACCTTACCTTAGAAATTAAGAAATTTCTTCAACTGAGAAACTAAAGTCCACAATTGATGAAACTCTGACCGGATTTGCAAAAGAGATTATCTGTCCTGTAACTTCTCCTGATGGACCAATGCTTGCAGTGGTTGTACATGCAGGAGGAGAACCTTCTGAAGGACTAAAAATTGCCACAGGTCCCTCAATTACAGCACAAACTTGAAACGCATGTGAATCAACAGTATCTTCATTACCTACAGTAAACACAATTTCATCCATTTCTATTTCTCCTGTGATGGAAATCTCTTCATTCCAGATAATTTCAGTCAAGTTTACTCTGGCAGCTGCTACAACATTGTTGTCACTTGCCCCAATTAGATTGAATTCTGGAGTGGTGCTTAAACTTGCACCGAATCCAATTCCTGAACCTGTTAAAACTGCGATAAACATAATTGAAAGAATTCGAAGCATGTCTCTTTCTGTAATCTGAAATTATTAGATTCAAGCTCGTTTATTTTAAAAATTAATTTTCGATTTGTTCAAAGCAAACGTACATTTCGATATACTGTATTACGATTACACAGTAATGTGTGAATTTAATCAAAAAATCCTCCCATAGAGGAGTAATTGGGGTAGAAACTGCAATAATTATGATTGCCACAGTTATTGTAGCTGCCGCATTACTATTTGTTGTATTCAATTCCGGTTTTTCTACTGTTCAAAAAACAAAGAGCTTTATCACTGCAGGCGTTATTGAATCAAGAAGCAGTCTTGCTGTATCGGGAGCAATTATTGGGGTTTCTTCAGTTTCTGAAAATAAATTGAATGTTACTGCAATTCCATTAAAACTTGGAATGGCAGGAGGAGAACCAATCAATCTTGACACAAATAACGCTGCAGTTAGATATATAGATCAAAATGTAGAGTATGATAATATTTACACTCATTACATTTCACAAGGGACATTTTCTAATTTAGAAGATGCATTACAACAAGCTGTCACTGATGGAATTTTATCTAGTAACCCAATTAATCAGACAGCTGCTGTAGAAGATACCCAATCATTTTTGTTTTTTACAATTAACAGAAATAACAATTATCTGGTTGATTCAGGTGAGCATGCATTTATGGTAATTGTTTTCAAGGATTCAGAAAGACCCTCATCATCTGATTCAATTATTTCGGAAATTGTTCTATCTTCAGGCACACCCCTTACGGTTGAACGAACTATTCCAAACCTAACAAGCAAAATTGTAGATTTTTCATAACATGTTTTTCAAAATTTTGAGCACATGACTTTAGGCTTTTTTTAAATACTCATAACTTCTTACCTTTATGTTGTCTAATTCTTTTTCTTTTAACAAAAGGACTATCTCTATCATTATTGTTACGGGAATCATTATTGGCATTTTATTTACAGCCATGAGCTACATTCAATCTGAGGCTGAAGACAAAATTAACCATATACTCATTTCAAATGAAATTGAAACTCAGCAAGAGTATGTACAAAGGGTTTCACCTCAAGTTAATGAAATTATTGAACAGCAAAAACTATCTACTTTCCTACTTATTCTATCGCTTACTGCAACAACGGGTTTTGTAATCTTCTTCTTTGAAAGATTCAAAATTAAAGAGGCTGAACAAAAGGATTCAAAATTAATGGCAATTGGTGAATTATCTGCAAGATTAGCACACGATCTACGAAATCCCTTATCTATAATTAGAATTACTTTGGAAAATTTGAAAATGTTGTATGGTGTTGATCATACAAAGGAGAGACAATTTCAAAAAATTGATCGTGCAATTGATAGAATAGTTCATCAAATTGATGAAGTTTTAGGATTTGTCCGTGAATCCCCCATGAATTTCCAAAAAGAATCTATTTCAAATATTCTCAAAGATGTTAACGATTCTCTAAGACTTCCTCAAGACATTTCACTAGTTCTACCAAAAAAAGATGCTTCAATTTCCTGCGATCGTAGTCAGCTGATTGTTGCATTAAATAATTTAATTTACAATTCTGTACAAGCTATTCAGGGTAAAGGATTGATAGCAGTTAGTCTAATTGAAAATGACAAAAAAATTGTTTTAGAAATTGAAGATTCTGGACCTGGAATTCCAGAAGATGTTTTACCTAGAATTTTTGAGCCATTATTTACTACTAAACAACAAGGAACTGGTCTTGGTCTGGTTAGTGTAAAGTCCATCATTGAATCTCATGGGGGAACAATTTCTGTTGCATCTCCTCCAACAATTTTTACAATAATTCTACCGAAAAATCACTAATATTGTATTATTGCTGTATGTTATGAAAATAACATACAGTGATATTAATTATGAGATTCATACTTTTTAGATCGTGTATGGCTCAATATTGGTTGTAGATGACGATTCAGATTTACTTGAAGGCACTTCTGAATTTCTGAATTATAGGGGATTTGAAGTCAAAACTGCCAGAAATGGTTTGGAGGCAGTATCTCTTTTTGAGGAGTTTAACCCGGATCTGGTTTTGCTAGATATTGCAATGCCAAAATATGATGGAATTTTTACACTAAAAGCTATTCAGGCAATAAATTCATCAGCTAAAGTTGTTTTACTGACAGGAAATTACAGCTCATCAATTAAACAAAAAATTGGTCGATTTAATATTGTAGATGTAATTGAAAAACCTTGTTCTTTAAAACAGTTAGAAGGTGTTCTCAAATTAATTCATAAAACAATTACAATATCAGTGTGAAACTAAAAACAAAATTCTCTAAAAATTTAACTTATTTTTTGGAAAATTTTGTAAAAAACAATTTCAATATTTTATACTAGTTTTATTCAGACTATATGATATTATGAAATTTCAATATGTGTTAATCATTTGTTTCGTAGGGATTTCACTTGTTCCTGGAATGTTGGGACTTTTAGGATTGTTCGAATTATCTAAAATTGAAGAATCTACCAAGAAAATTCCTGAAAATATTGAAGCAATATCACTTTCTTCTGAATTGGATAGTCATGCGCAACTCATTCGGTATTATGATGAAGTTCTAACTCAATCTGCAAGAAATTATGCTTTCACAGAAGATCCATTTTGGAAAGAACGATATCATTCGTTTGAACCTCTGTTGGATGCAGAAATACATCATGCATTAGAAAGCGGAGATGAAAAACTAGAAGAAATTTTTCAAAGTGTTGATAATGCAAATCAGCAACTGATCGCATTTGAATATGAAGCCATTAGATTGATAGATGCAGGAGAATCTG
Organism: Alatinidae sp. Z8VKAUB7J3; assembly: GCA_010016025.2. Lineage (NCBI taxonomy): Eukaryota > Metazoa > Cnidaria > Cubozoa > Carybdeida > Alatinidae > Alatinidae sp. Z8VKAUB7J3. The sequence continues at coordinate 1,407,660 of JAAAKM020000498.1, forward strand.
ACAAGGCAATTGCTCTTTTAGAGAGTGAATCTTATTTTGAAAATAAGATAATTTATCAAAATGCATTAGAGCAATACATTGAACTTCGAGGAGTTGAGTACTTTGATACTTTATCAGCATCAACTGACGATGTTGAAATTGCTGTTGAATATGTCTTAGAGAATATCCAATTTAGTAGAACTGTGGGATTTATCGTAGTTCCTGTAATAGTAGTATTTTCAATAATTATTGGCTTGCTGCTTTCAAAAACTCTCTCTAACCCCATAAAAAAACTGGAAAATCGCTCAAAATTAATTGCATCTGGAAAACCAACTGTGAATTCTGAGGAAGACATTCATGGATATGACGAAATTACTCATCTATCAAAATCGTTTGATTCTATGGAAAAATCTCTTTTAGAAAATCTTGAATTAGAAAAACAAATTGTTAGAAATGAAGAGAAATTAAAAAAAGAACGCTTTTCTGCAATTGGTGAGTTATCTGGCAATCTTGCTCATGATATTCGAAATCCCTTGTCAGTCATAAAAAATACTTTGGACATTATTGATTCAGAAGCCAAGCTTGATGAACCAATAAAAGAATCACTCAAACGTGCAAATAATGCAGTTGAAAGAATTGATCACCAAGTAAATGGAGTGCTAAATTTTCTACGCGTCTCTCCTTTAGAATTATCCCAAATTAATTTGAAAACTACTGTTGATTCTATAATTGATGATTTGCAAATTCCAGAAAATATCCTTATTTCAAATAAAACTTCTGATGTTTCTTTTTCATGTGATGTTGAAAAATTCCGTTCAATAATTTCTAATATTGTTCTTAATTCTGTTCAGGCTTTTGAAACAAATTCTGGAAAAATAGATGTCACATCTAAAAATTCTAAACATGATATTATAATTGAAATTTCTAATGATGGCCCTCCAATTCCTGAACAAGCTCTCTCAAGAATCTTTGAACCGTTGTATACAACCAAATTCAAAGGAACTGGACTTGGATTAGCTAGTTGCAAACATTTGATAGAACTTCATGGTGGAACAGTTACTGCAATTGGAGATCCTGTAAAGTTTATCCTAAAATTTCCTACAAAGCAATAAATATTATAGTAATTTTTTATGATGTGAATACTTTGGACCAAAAATCCATTCTGCTAGTTGATGATGATAAGGATCTTTTAGAATCTACCAAATATCTCTTGAAATCTAAAGGATATGACACACACGTTGCAAATGATGGATTAGAAGCAATTACTGCTTACAAAACCATTCACCCTTGCCTAGTTTTCATGGATGTAAAAATGCCAAACATGGATGGAATTGAGGCATTTTACAAAATTCGTGAAATTGATAATGAAGCAAAAGTAATTCTTGTATCTGCATATGTTAATGATGACCAAGAAATTGAAAACGCCAAAAACGACGGACTATTACTTTTAGAGAGCAAACCAGTTAGCATTAAAAAATTTGAAGAACTTATTACAAAATATGATTAATTTTTAAAAAAATTCTGTAATGCCGGGGGCGAGTTTCGAACTCGCGACCTCCAGATTATGAGTATTGCCTTAGTTGGAGAACCTTTAGAGATTACCAAGTGAACTGGCACTCTAACCAGGCTGAGCTACCCCGGCACAGTATAATGCCCAAAAAATGGGAAATTAAATGATTCTACCATGTACAAAATGCGATCAAACCCATTTTCGTGCACTGAATGGCAAAGCATACTCACATCTTATCTCCATTCTTGAATTATTGAACTTGCTTGATGGCTCTGCAAAATTTCATTATGTTTTCGGTTCTTACATTATTTGTTTTCACATTAACTATGAGTTCTTCTGATGTCTTTGCTCAAGAATATGATTTTGTTGCTGGGATACGCTCTGAAATAACATTTGAATTTCGAGATGGAGTTGAAACTGTAAACTTTCCAGTCTTTTCAACAACCTCTGATATTGTAGAAAATGTTGGAACTACATTTCAGGTAGAAGGAGTGGTTGGAAATACTCCCTTACTGCATAAAGCATTAGATGAATCGTTTGTCCATAGATTATCTAGATTAACTGCCGGCAGTAGTTTTGAATATGATTATCGTTTCTTTGATGCCACTGTAAATATAAAACAAAATGATGTAATTTTGAAAACTTTGGAGTATAGACACTGTGAAATAATTGATTATGGAATTACTACCTTGTCAGATGATTACGAATCTTACATGGCATCCAACACTGGATTTGCTGTAGTGGATAGAATTGATTTTCAATGTGGTGGGGTCCATATTGATACTGATAGACCATATTCTCGTGAAAGAACTTATACTGATTCAGGATCTCTCCCATTTGCACTAGCTGAAAATGTTAGAACTATGCTAACATTTGAGTTTGAATCTGGTATAGAAAGAATGGAATCTGTAATCTTTACTTTAACTGATGGTTATGATGAAACAGATGATGGAAGCGCAAGCTTTCAAATTATTACTGCTGTTTTACCTCATGTGTTAATTGATAATGCAATTAACACATCAAGTAAAGTTTCAGGTCTTGCAGGAAGTTTTAATGAGGATTTTGATGTATTTGTTGAATTTGTAAATTCTGAAGAACAACTTAGAGGAATGGATTTTCGTGATTGTATTGTGTCTGGATATGACATTGTTACATTGAGAGATGTAGAAGAGGGATATACTGGAAAACGAGGTTTTGCTACTGCTGAAATTCTTGATGTTGATTGCTCTGGCTTGAAACCATTGATCCCTACTACTAATGAGACTCAAGCACAATCAAAATTCTTTGAATCTACGCCTGTCAAATACAATATGGGTCATGGTCCTTCAGTTTCTGTCATTTTTGATTTTGAAAGTGGTACTGAAGAAATTTCATTTACAGAGTTCTATCAAGGAAATCTCGCTGCTCGAGCCAATCCAACGATTCAACTAGTGAAGGTATTAGGAGGGACTCCTTTACTTTATGCTGTAGCAGATCATACTAGAGAAATTGGAGCAAAATCCACTGGAGTTTCTAGTCTGGTAGAATTATTTGATGCAAAAATCCTTCTGTCTTATGGCAATAATGTAGTCCGCAGTTTTGATTATTCAAATTGCAGGATTGTAGATTATGTCATAAAAACAGAACATGATGCTGATGAAAGCTTCTACAAAGGATTTGCTTTAACTGATGAATTCTATTTGGAATGTGAAGGATACCATCCAAATAATCCAATGTATGAGGAAATGGAAAAAATTGAAAAAGCAAAATCCCTTTCTTCAAAAGAATGGCAAGATAATCAAAGATCATCTTGGAGTGAAGCCTTTAGGGCACCTTAATTTTTTATGTCCTTCCACTTGTCATTTTCATTTTTGACCCAGAGGAATTTCTTTTGTAATGCTGCAGTGTACAGTTTTTCCCATTCAGCGCCAACTTCGTCAGTCCATGCTTTGAAGACTCTGGGATCAATATAATTTCTAAGAGAGGTTCCCAGATTGTAATCTCTAGTTTTTTCTGATAAATCGATTTGTAATTTTAATTTCTCAACCCTTTCTTTGTGTTTAGATTTCTGTTTCTTGATTTGTTCATTTAATGTCTTGATTCTCTTTGCCTTGTTTTTCTTTTGAGTTTCTGTCTTTGGTTCAGATGACTCTACTTTTTTCAGCGTTTCCTGAGTTTTATTCCAAACCTTGTCTTTTTCTACCTTTTTGAGAGTATCGCGCTTTTTTTGTAAAGACTGTTCAAATGTTTTAGGAATAGTTCTTTTGTGATTACACATGATTGCAGCCTCCAAGTTGGCTAGTTTTGCATGGTACAATTTCTCATTTGCAGATTTACTCTTTACATTATCATGATTTACCAGATATTCCTTGACTTTGGTTGTTGCCTGGTATGTTCTGAATACTTTGGCAGTCAGACCCTTTACAATGCCTGAAAAATACTTGTTTACGTCTCGTGATGTGATGTTGTGGAAAATTTCATCACTGGGTTTTTTCTTTTCAATTAGCTCGCGGATTATGGAAAGCATCTGTCATCAATGAGAACAGATACTACATCCATTCCTTGCCAAAAGGCCGAGAAGGAGTAAGGAGTAATGGCACCTCTGTAAACAATGGATGGGCAATAATTTATTCCTTGCAGAACCCACTGTCTTTAGATGGATAACAAATACAGGAGGCCTACCCTATTAGTAACGTACTCGTGAGGTTGCATCAGTTTTCCTAAGACCACTGATGTGTTTATGTACGGGGAATACCTTGACTATAACCCCAATATTTCACAAATCCTGGGTACAACCAGTAGAAGCCGTCAAAAATTCGCACACGAGATAGTATACATCTGCTTTTAAGAGACGTTTATTATTCACGTTGTGAAAAATATAACATGTAACAGAAGTTTGTGAGGCGACCGTAAACTAAACAATTTCATACGCCATTGTTCAGCTAGCAGTTATTCTTTTTCTTTTAAAGATGGTTTACCTTTTCTATCGTTGCTAGCCTTTGAATAACCCTGAGAAGTGAGACGGTAACAGTGGCAATTGCACGATAGAACAGAACCAGAATACGTTTTTCCTGGGATTCAATTAGCTAGTAAAGTAACTATGTGTAATACAGAATACTTCAAAATTACGTTCAAATAAAACTTGACAGATTAGGGAGCTTAAGGGTTTCCTCTGTAGGTTACAGTATAACGTAATTACTAGATCAAGATGAGTGTAAGTGATTTTATTATATGAATATGCATAATGGGCATACTGTTTTCGAACCTTTTCCTTTTCCAATCGATCTTGCCATGACAGGAACCTTCTCGCCTTCCGGTGTTCCAAACAACTTTAAACTCTCGATTTTGCTTCCCACCCTAGAACATAGTTGAATTCAAAATAAATACATGGTATGACAATGCTTACGCTCCACATTTGACTGAGCCCAATCTAACAAACAGTGCAGATCTCTACGGTCCAATACGTCAGCGAACGCAAACGTCACCACATGAATCGTATTTGAACTGGAGGAGCAACGTTTCCCCGACGATGGCTTTACACGTAGACGCACACATTAAAAATGGAGAGTAATGTAAGCGATGAAATGTATTAATGTGTCGTGTAGGTTTGCCCAGTATCGCCATACGGACCTCTAACATTACTAATGTAACAGCTGAGTCACTTTATCTTATAACAGACACTGTGAACCACACAGAGACCGAATGCAGTGCGAAGAGAATTAAGAAGAATAAAAGTAGTTTAAGTCACAAGAAGTAAAGACACCCCTTGATGCAACATCAAAATCGACGGGAACACAGTTGAACACGTACTTTACTTATCTTATCTTGAACAACTAAAAAGCATAGGTGAGAGAAAAGAAGTGTACACACAACATTAAATTTGTTCGCCAACAAGGCCAACTTTACACTCAGTGCATAGATGCCGTATGACCAATGAGCTCACGTAAATAATAAAAACTAGCATATTTTTTATCAAAATAAGAATCTTTTTCAATAACTGATCATTGTTCTGGGAAGACTTTGTATGCTAAGTGCTTGGAAGTGTCGACAGAGGAGAAAGTGGAAACTTGGTAGCCTTGCAAAATTAGTGGATTAGTTGCCTGGTGTGTTACCTATCACCCTGCATGTACGTGCAATTTATTCTTCATTAAAACCTGGCTGTTATTTTCCAAAAAGGCATTGCTAAGAGCTTGTACCTCCAATACTGATAACATAACTCCTATGATTGGGTAATGTCAAAGCATTCGTAAACCACTACCTTGTTATATTAGGGTCCTATGGTTCTTTTTCCCGGAACAAGTGCGAAAGTCAATGCTGTTCATTTTTTTCCTGGTACATACAGAACAAAAACGTTTATCTCGTTATGTTAACTGCATATTTATCGTACCCAGTTTCAATTTAAGTGGCCAAAAATCTGAACTTCTCAAATCACGGTGGCCCATAAATTTTTAAAGAATTCTAGTCAGTAATCTACTCTGGAAATTTGAAAGTAATTATCATTGCTTTGTCACTTTCTTTTGACAGTACAACATAAGACTGAAAGAGCAACATATTCGTTAAAATGAGTTCCCAATTTCAAAACGTGGAGTACATAGGATTCCAGAACTAATTCGTCTATTTTACAGCTTTTCTAATGTTGTTGTAGCTTTAGATTTCGTTTGTAGAAAGACTATCACTAAAACAACCTGCTGAATCATGAAAAAGACAATACGGTATTCATAGGCACCATTTTTTTAAAAAAGTCCAAAAAACCCCATAGCTAACCGAATCACATTTAGAATCAATGCACAATTTTTCTGGAATGGATTATCCCTGTAATTCTGTATTCCTTATTCACTAGCACTGAATATTCGAGAGACGAGTACAGTTAAATGTTGAACCACCGGCAATTAAAGAGTTTAGATAAACGGTTGTCTCAACGGCTGGCGTCAAACTTAAAAATTAACTAACCGCCGATGATATGGTGGAAAATATTGAGGAAGCGCCAAAGATTTAATGAAAGTGGCATGGATTTAGACTAGGAAAATCACCTAATTTAGATATCTCACTTTTCTGTGTTAACTCTCAATTTAAATCTTGCAATAAATAGAAAGTTGGTTAGTGGCACAAAATTTGAATACTGGATTGAGCAATGGATTCATTTTGCTAAATGTTTTCGCCCTACATAGGTCACTGCAATCGTATGGAGTGAAGCAAGACGGCTTTTAGCGAAGAATTTATGGGGAAGGGAAGAACCCAAACACGCCTTATAATAAACCGTACTACAGCAAATTCTACGATACATTTAAAAGCTACAGTAAAGATACAAAAGTAATAGAATTTAACCAATTTTTACTCAATATCAACTGAAAGCGACCTAATTAATCGAAGTCAGTCTCAAAACCTTTACATAACGACAGAGCAGTCCATGAAACTGTCAAAACTGAAATAAAGGAGAGTCTATCTTTGGGTCAACAGATTCTCTCATAATCTCAATATTCGCTCCGAGCACTAAGACTACGTTTGGTCCAAAACAAATTACTGATAGGCAGGTTGCTTCACTGGAATACAAAGAACGTGACATAATCATAATTATCGGTTGGGATCCACACCAAATTTCTTGTATGCACGAGAACTAGAATTTACCTCAGGCCCTTTGCAGATGGTCTTTGCTGAACGTCAACGTATATGTTGTCCAAGGAGAACTTTAGAATTTCCATTTGTGATTCTGGGCTACAAGAAATAACGAGATTTAACAAGCCACGTCTTATCAATAACAAAAGGGTCCGGCTTTTAAACGAAGAACTTAGTTGTCATTTCCAGTAAAAACTCAAACAAAACACCTTTATATCTAACCAACAGTCATTGGAAAGGTTAACTTAGAGCCATGTGATTCGGACTCACGACCATGAAGCAAATGGAAACTTGGGCCTAGTGCTGTAAATATCAAAGAGTTAAGTCACAGAAATCTGACATTTCCCCCAAGAATACGTCTCCCTTTAGCACGTAGGTTTCATTAGAAGGTCCGCGCAAGGGTATCTTTAAGATAAGTGACACCACGTCCAGATGATAAAATGCCAGTTTTGCATCGTGAATATAGTAGCGTTCGTGAACTAGAAATCATGAACATGATGTTGAATTGTTTACAACAGCCAATGAACAAGTATTACCACCAGCTACATGTTGATTACCAAGGCTTTCGTCTAGGATGTAGAACGATCTTCATTATAAGTAGGCTACCGAACACTGGTTTTCGTTTCTGCGTGAACAGTTTCTCTTACGTTCTAAACCAAATCGCCCTTCACTTACCACAAGATAATCACATTGTCAATATTCCGACTACATTTCGGTAATAGATACGGTCAATCAACAGGGTCATGAAATACAATGTCAACATCAATGCTTTTCGTTCTTTCTTGCCTTGATTCGATATTTACGGTTGTAAAAAAGGTGGGAGGGATTTTTATACTAAACTAAATTACCAAGAAACCAGTGAGCTCAGACATAAAGGGATATTTTCTGTGGCCTTGTTCACCTCAATCAAAACTACCATTTCGATACCCACTGAAGTTTGTACCTAGGATTGTAGCAACGCCTGAGTGCTATTACAGTACGGAAAATTCGAACTTGTGTACGAACTGTAGTTATATAATATAAAAGTTTTATGTGTACGGTTTGCAAAATTGAAAGTATCAAGCTTTACACATTTGGTTTGCATCCTTGTCTATCATATTTCTCACTCCATCAAATATTTATTGGCCTTTCTTGCCCCTCATCGTCGTTGGTAGTCATGCAATAATGGGAGAGCATTGTCATCATAGAGTCTACACCTTTCACGCTAGACATAAATGTCTATATCACAATTGACTCTCGCAAGCTTTATTGCAATCCGTTCCCTGAACTTAAGGCGTCCATCGAAGAGTTTTCTCAACACAGTGAAAAACAGCCATTTGGTTTTAAAAAATGTTAAAATTGCACACGACCTTTCGGCACTCGGTGTTGCCATTGTCAAGTGAAATAAAATGATTAGTAACAATGCTTATATTGAAGGTTTTAAAATATGCATAAGAAACAAGTTGCTTCCTAATTATATTGAGACACACAAACTCAGAGGATTGCTTTGCGTCTCATTATCTTTTTCTGCCTTGGGTACTTACTATGTGACATCTTCTTTCAAAACGATGGTAATCTTCTGTAGTTTGAAGTAGAACTTTAAGGCAATGTACTGTGGGGGAAAAGAGTCGGAAAACATCGGTTGTTAGGAATATCATGGCCACATCATACAGTATTCCAGTAAAATGCAGGAACTAGTTTTAATGTGTAACTCCATACATATGGAAAGAAATGTAACAAACGTCAAAAATGCAGAAAAGCGATATCACCGGTACGGCAATATTGGACAGATTGAAAATGCGCTCAAGAGTAAAACAAACACGTAAAAGACTTCCACTTTACATAGTCCAATTAACAAAATTAAAGGCATGCTTCCTGTACTTTTTTAAAAGCATGGGATTTTCAACTTGCAAGTCGTGACCCCCAAGCAGATGTTTCGAAATATAGTTGAATAGTCGACGCTTGATGTCCTCTTCCAAACTTTCAAATGGCCATCAATCCTATTCTACCACAACTGTCACCTTTATACATTACATCTACGAACCATGGAACATGTAAAACAGTGATTCCAAAATGGGACTGCTGAAGACATTTAAAGGGGCGCTGAAATAAACAATGGGATTGGAGTTATATGACAGACGAGGTGTACATTTCTGGCTTTAAATCTCAATTTAGTTTTTAAATGCCAAACTCTTTGTTTGTATTATTTCATTGATTACTGTCTTTAATTTGCATCTCACTAACACAAAGCACAAGCCCTTAAGTTGTTTTATCTAGTGGGAGTGGGTGCTAGGTATGCAGCTATAGGGGCGATTGTATTTAACGTCTGGGAATTACTGATTTAAAACAAAAACAGTCCGTTAATACGAACTTACCTTAAAATTCGTCACCGTAAATTAGGAATGTGTGTACCCTAGCGCCTTCTAGCGCCTGTGGGTAAAAAAGGGGCGCAATATGAAGATGGTTTAAAACATGTCCTTTACACCCTGAATAGGGTAAATGTGCACGCATAAGTTAAACATAAACAAGAAACATGCACCACGTGACAGTTAAACACATCTAAACTTAATATAAATAAATAAATAAATAAATAAATACATTCATGCGAATTTAAATACAAGAAAAGTCTTTTAACACCTTGTTACGGTAAAATGTATCAGGTAACGTATTGGAATGAACATTCGTGTATTTCCTACCTCTTTCGGAAAGGGTGTTATCACTTCATTTTCGCTGTAACCAATGGCAGCATACAGCTTCTTCATTTCGTCCGCGCGTTGTTTTTCAGGTATGAGTTCTATTAATGATATTGACCGAAAATGTTTAGGTGAAAAGTTTCCACTCACGTGAAAACAACTGTCTACTTGGAGAATTGGAGATAATCACTGTACAGAGGTTTCGAGCAATCAAGACGATTTGTTCACCTTAAATTAAGTCTCACCTACTGTCAAACGTAACTACAGTACGATAGATCATAAAAGATGGCCAGTTAAATCTGAATACATTCTTAACTGTTAAACGACTTGAAAAAATTTGATAGTTTAACTTATCTTTTTACTAGGCCCTTGCCACATAAGAGGGGCAAGCTATTCAACCTGGAGGGAAAGTGGATAGGTAAGCAGCAGCCTATTAAATCCAGGTCATCTCCCCCAGATAGAGTTTGAATTCTCATTGTGCCTACATTTGTTAAATGGGGGACCTATTATTAGAAATAGGAGATGACAGAAAGTGGCCAAGAACATGAATGGGGCGACCTAACGAAAGTCAGCGACAAGGCCAGGGCGATCTTAGTTAAGCGTAACCAGGGCTGCCCTAGGCGAGGTTAGCTCTAAAATCAACTCAACTTTCATCGCAAATATTTCCAACACAAATAAGTTATAGCAGACGTTATCTTAGCCACAATGCCTCTTCAATTGATTATTCAAACAAAAAAATAGCACGCTTCTAATCCGTACTAATGTATAGTAACCAGTAGGTAAAATACGATCATCTCCATAACAATCTGCAGTAATCAATACGAACCCTAACAAAATTTGATGACGTCTTACCTTCTATTTTCTTAGCATCTGACTTATTCTTCTCATTTCCCTCCTTGTCAGAAGAAAAGATATTACTAAACCAACCCTTTTTGCTCTTTTTGGAAACTGATTTTTCTTCTCTCAAAACCTGTTAAAAGTGAAGCACGTAAGAGAGTCAGTTGAAGGATGCTTTGCCTACTGTTCGTGTATTCCAACTAATAGACAAAAATATTTTTTTAACAAAATTCAAAGCCAAGACATGAACTATCTTCTCTGTCGCTAAAGGCACCTAACAGGTTTTCTATGCACATAGTGTTTGACTTTTAGGGATATCTGGCAGGCCCTCTACTTATGTACTCAATACTAAGGTTTAATGATCCTAAACTTGCTTCCAAGAACCTTATACTGTTCAAAATGGCTAAGATTGAAAAGAATAAAACCAATAAACATTTTCCAATGTAACGTATATCGCAAATAGCTCTGCCATAATGGCCCAAAGTGTCGAAAGTTTTGCCCACCTCATTTTCAGCCAACTGTCTATAAATGGTCAAACTAACGACATTGAGTTTGAGCTCCAAATCCTTAAAAAGAAAAAAGCAATTTAAATGAAATTAAAGACGTAAGGTTGGAATAAAACGCAAAGTGAAACTGGCTGAATCATGTCTTCACAAGGTCAGTGTGGTAAGGTCTCGGTCAGGAAAACGAGAAGGAGGGCAGGGGGTGGACTCAAGTCTTAACTGCAAATTAAGACACGATACCTAAGCCCGACGCTTCGGAGTTTCTATACAATCCAAAGATACGACGCCAAGCATAATCAAAAACTCGAACTCAGCTACAGGGATTAAGCAACAGTGCAGTAAATCACAGATACTTGCAGCCATTTAGAGATAGTGAACTTCGTTCAAACGACATGTCAAAGTACAATTATCTCCAAAGAAGTATTGTAGCATATTTTCAGTCACTTAAAATCTATGTACTGGTAATTGAGCAATAGAGTATCTTAAAACATTTGAATGCAAATAGAATAGAACAAGTACTGGTAGTGAATTCGAGCTACTATAAATTTGCCATTCGTAGTCAATAGGGACTACTTATTAAAGTGGTCCCTCTGAGATCCTATCCCGCAAATACATGGGATTGTATCATCAAAAATAATAATTGAAACTGCGGCGACAAGAACCGCCAGTATGACGTTGTATTGACATATCCCCATTTGAGGATCCCATTGAAAACCACAATCGAGAGAAATGGCATCCTGTTTAAAGACTGTTAATGATGATAATAATACAAATGATAAAACGGCTGAAAGGCCTCTTTGTTGATTGTGTGGGTAGAAAGGTGAGAATGCACAGTACATCGTCAGTAGTTGTGGACAGTTAGCTCAAAAGGAGTACAAGAGGCGCAATGACAATGTTACGCAAAATGTCCATTGGGATATATGCAAGAAAAGAGGGTTGGAATGAAGTGAAAAATGATATGGGCATGTTCCAGAAGGAGTGATGTAGAGTAATAATGTTAAGTTATTGTGGGATATGAATGTCCAATATGACAATTTGATTCAAGCAAGAAGAACAGAATTAATTTTGTTAGAAAAGAAGGAACATAAGGCAATAGTAATTGACATAGCAGTACCTGCCGATGTGAATGTAGAGGAAACAGAAAAGGAGAAGGTCAAAAAGTACCAAGTCTTGAAAACAGAGATAACAAATTGTGGAAGTTGAAGAAATTACAAGTTGTACATGTTGGATAGGAGCCCTAAGTGTGAAAAAAGGGATTTGAAAAATGGGTTGAGAAAATGGGGATCCATAGCAATGTTAGAGTGCTTCAGAAGAGAGTTACACACTGAAGTGGCATATGCGACGTGGCATGACAAGTAGCATGTCAATTGGGAATGAATCTATACAAAAGTATGAAACCTTTCACACCGAAGTGGCACGCCACTTCTGTGCCACTCGAGAAACGGACCAGATAATTATTCAAAATCACACCACGTCGCACATTTGCTTATAAGCCAATCAGGGTAGTCTTGTTCACATCACATGGAAGGGTACTCAACTGTCAAAACTTTCATGGAACAATGGGCAAGTCCAGTGTGTTTGGTTAGGCTGTAAGTTATCGACTCCGGCTAAAGTTTTCTAGTCACACAAACGAATAGAGAACAATTTTGTCTCTTTCCTCGATGAACATTCATTTTATGAATTGCAGTTTCTGTTTAAATAAATGATATTATATAATTTACCCAGTTGATATATGTTCTGAATTTAATTTAGGTATGCTCACCAAATATCACTCGCCGTTTAAATTGTCTCGGCCACTCTATACGATAAACAACTGCAAAACCATGCAATGACATAGCTACTTGCCAGGAGCCGTAGGTTATAATACATATTTTCTACTTAAAGAATCTATATAGAACAACGAAGTATTACCTTAGAAAGAGTTCAGATCGTTCTTTAGCCCTCATGCATCTGCGGTATTAGTATCCTACCTCTGTAATGAATGCTCTACAATGGCCACTAGATGACGAAGGACATCTTTTCGTTGTAGTTTAAGGCCCTTTCAGACTATAAAAGCGCTGTTTGAGTCGACATTCCCTGTCTGATATGAGATGTACCCACCATTTCCTTTTACGTTTTCTCCTACCTACTAGCAGACCCATAAGAGTAAAAACATTGTCTTCGTCAGAGGAATACATCTTTCTACTGAGCAGGTATTTTTCAAACATGCGACGTGGCATTTGTCTGAAAGCACAGTTACGCGTGGTATTCGCGACGTGGCCTTTGCGACGTGCCACTTCGGTGTGTAAACTCACGAAGACTACCTTGTTGGGAACCGGGGCCCGGTTTCTCGGTTTCCCCTATCTTTAAGCGAGCACCTAAGTGCTTAGGTGATTTCCTAGATAATTTAGGTGGGCACCCATCTAGTTAAGCACCTAAATTGAGTTTCTCGTCGAATCACTTAAATAGGTGCCTATCCAAGACAACTTAGGTGAGCAGCCATCTCACAACGCGGAGAAAATTGCAATGATGCCACAGACATTCCTATTGTTTTGCTCTTGCCTTATTGATGTTCACCTGTCAACAAGTTCGAGAAATTTGAAACTTCGCTCACTTTTCAATGCCTGCTGGAAAGTTTGTGTTTACCAAAGCAAACTGCGGTTCTCAGTAGTTGTGCTTTGGAGAAAAATCAAAGGACTTGATCACGAAGAAATGCAACAGCATGAAACCGATAGATGGTAGGGTTTCTCATTTCATGAGACGTAATTTTTTTATGAGTTACGTTTGACGAC
>JAAAKM020000498.1:1421623-1432191 GCA_010016025.2 Alatinidae sp. Z8VKAUB7J3
CAACAGCATGAAACCGATAGATGGTAGGGTTTCTCATTTCATGAGACGTAATTTTTTTATGAGTTACGTTTGACGACTACTTTTATTATCCTCGGGCAGCATTTAAACGTTTCTAGCGTTGACAATGTCTAGAGTTTACAGTCATCCAACCCATTTGGGAATTGGTTCAATTATTACACTGCAACACTCCGCTAGCTGGAAGTAAAAAACAAAACGGGACCTCCAGAGTCATATCGGACAAACTTGGTACTCTGATGGAGCCCGAAATCCTATGTATGTCACATCCATAAAGCTCACGATTTTCGCGAAAAATTTCAGTAGTAAAAGACACGATGGAACGATACCAAACGCCACTACGAATTCGTATGGGCGTGAAGTAGTAACATTCGCTAAATTTTGGATTGATTTGTTTACATTTGACTTATTTACTAAATACCTGAGTCTTCGATGGTTTGCATTGAAATCCTGGTTGCTTAAAAACGTAAAGCAGTGGCCTGCTAGAGTTCAACTGATGATGTCCAGAAACTGTAAATTCAATCGGTTGCAGTCTAACACGAATTAAGTCCTGCAACACGATGAAATTTCCCTGAATCGAAATCAATAGTTAATTCCAAGTCATTCAGAATTGAGAGGACTTTGTTCACCCAAAATCGTCCATCAACTCGTTCATTTATGTTTATATAATCAGTCATATTTGAAGAACTTCACGGCACAGAATGAGGAATAAGGTGACCTTCGAAATAGGCCTAAATCTGCCCACCTAAGTCGGGGATTTAGGTGTTCGGTACCTATTTACTTAGGTGCGTACCTAAAGTTAGGGTTGAACGAGAAACTCATTTCAGTTTAAGTGCTCACTTATACCTAGAGTTAGGTGCTTACCTAGAACTTAGGAGTAACAGAGAAACCGGATCTGGGGCCAATGTTATAAAACGTCTGAGAGATTACCCTTGTAACTCCGTAAATTACTCGTGTAAATTCCAGTGTAGAAATACGTAGTGTTATAAAACGTTTCTCTTCACTGGAATTTACAGGAGTAAGTTACAGTAGTAGACCTTACCCATCTAAAGTTGTTCTCTTGTCTAGTGACAAGAACATAGCCATGAAGCAAGATTGCACAGAAAACGGGCAAGATTTCGGACTTGCTCAAGTTAAAATGCACATTTGTTTGTACTGCCAAGTTAGGTTCTTAAAATGGGTGAGTAACAGCATTTCAAAATACGGTCATTACATAAGACATGCTTTGACATTTTTCACAATGTGACAACATCTTTTTTGAACTTAAAATATTTTTCATATAATCTTTACATTTTTTTTGTGGAAGAGAAAACAGTGATTACAGTATGTTTATATCTCATTTTTCATTTTGTAACAAACGCCATCCTCTAATCAACGCCACCTCCGAAACTGGAATTTGTAATAAACGCCGCGGCGTTTATTAGAGCAAATAAGGTACTCTTTTTCCCTATCCGCCACAAAAGCTCCTTGTCATTCACAAGTGGGCATCGACATATAGCTTCTACGCAATTGGGACCAGAATCTCTTCAAGTCTATCTGTTCAAAGCTCAGTAAAAGTTAGATTTTCTCTTCTCGATGGTACTACTAAATACTTTGTTGTGGAGCGGATTATCAGCCTAATATAGACAGAGGATTCGATACACTTCTGCTTTCCCTGTTATTTTGCGTTTCAAATTATTTCGTACTTACGCACGTACTTTCACCCTGTAATCCTTGCTGCGTACCTCTGGTCACGTGATAGAATTGTTATATATTGAAGAAGGGATCAAAATGACTCGTTACTACGATACCCACAACACTTGTGGCAATAAACGAACATCAAAGGTTGTCAAAAAAGTTATCTAAATACAAATATTAAATTCGATTGGAGTGTTAGGGTGAGACCAATCAAAAGAACACGTCTATAAAATATTGGTCAAACAGAATACCATATTCTCAGTGTACCTACTTGTAGACTCTTCGCAAGTGTGTCCGAGGGTTTTTTATTCGTCAGCTTCTTCTTGTATAGGTCAAGATAAGTTCGGCATAATGTTCTAAACAAATTAAACAGCTTTTATCAGTGATGTGACGATATGTGTTAAAATAAACACCCCTACAATTTTAAATTTACCCTTTTATTCACACCATTCTTATAGACTCTTGAGCAAAATACAGGCCTCTCCCTACATATCCCCTTCTTATGGGGTACGCATTAACTTGTATTAAATACTGTAAAAGTAAGCAGAAAACTTCACCCAAACAATCGGAAGATCCTTGTAAACTAACCAATTCTTACAGAGGAACAAACAGAGGTCAACGTCTTACAGGACTACGACGACGATGAACTTAATGACATCGTACCACGGGTTTATGTTTGATATGGCGTTAAAATGCGTCTCTGCAAACATGGGCGATAACCATAAACTTGTACTTTCTTTTGACTTTGCGTGGGGCTACTGCAGTTTGTAATGATGGGTAAAAAAAAATAACAAGCAAAGACTTAAAAATGCAATTAATACTAAGATTTCCTTTCCTACACGTCCTCACCTATGATGTTTGATGTGTTTCCAGCTCCACATTTTTGCTCTCCTTCTGATATCTTCCTCAAGTACACTGGTTATAGCATAATTCCACCTGAAACGAATACATATAAAAACATAATGTTGAAGTTGACGAACATTTAGATCTTTTATTCGTTTGTTCAGGTAAAGTATAAACAAGTGAGGAACCACAAATAGAGAACAGTTTCCTGACAAAAACGTCTTGTGTTCTTAACGTTTCATGACTGGAGATCTTCTTTGGACAACGCTTTATGGATAAGTATAGTATGTATGACAGAGTACGAAATGTATTGAAGATTTAAATCTCAATTCCATAAACGTAATACTCTTAATTGTTTTTAAAATGGCCTGTGTACGCCATTCGAAGAGGTTTACGAAGAAAAAAAACAACACCCAAGTACAACGATAAATTTCATTAAGAAAAAAGGAAACTACATTGTTCTACATATACAAGTTCTACATTTAACCCTGTTTAATTCACACATGGCAATCCTCGTCATTATATATTGCTTCCACGTTAATTGAGTATTTTCCACCCTTCACATCAAAAGACTTTGGATGCTATAGCCTACTATCATCTTCCGACTTGGGGTATCCTTACGACCTTTTCATATTCCAGTCAAGTCGGCGGAATGGCACTATGTCGACCGGGGCGTCTTCCTCCTACGTTCACTCCATCTTCCTTTCCAATATTTTGTTGAGCATAGAAGGTTGTAAAGAAGTGTTAGTTTGAAAGACGGGAGGCATTAGTATTCTGTTTCAAAGTTTAGTAAAAGTCACTGAATTATGGGTATTAGTGTTATGTGCTGAATTTAAATAATATTCAGATTAGATATTATTTCGATAGCGTTGGGGCAACACCTTAGACTAACGTTATTTCGCAATTCGTAGGGTTGTGTACGACAGTACGACATGCTGTATACAAGCAACGCATGTAAGTAATTAAGATCTTTAAGTAACGTCTGATTGACTGCAAGAGGGTTTAGAATTTTATAATAAACACTTAGAAAGTGTAACCGAACGAAAGAAAAAATTGAAGTACAATTTTGCCTTCTGTCAATATCTTATAACTGCCGATATATATTTCTCCAATCAATGAAGACATGTGGCACCTTCTTTCGCCAAGACTTAGTAAGCTATTAATTTCAGACAGACTCGGTCGCCATTAGGCTTTCATCTTTAATTGCAGAGTGTATCAAGAAAGTGCAGTTTCTCCCTGCCTACCCGCCAAGGAAATATTTTGATTCAAAGTTTGTATGAGACAAAAAAGTATCAATCAATAACTTACCAAACAGAGGCATTAGATGCCACTGGGATATGTGGTCTATATTTCCGAAATGGAATGTTTCGTATCATTCTTTCAAATGATTCAAGCAATTCAATTAATCCGTGATACTGTGACTTGCACAATCGTAGGGACAATTCGTCCATCACGAAATCAAGAAATATCTAGGGAAAAATTCATGAATGGCCTTAAACCAACAATATATTTACGGAAGAGAAACAGCAAGATTCCAACGGCTCATTGGTGAATTAAGGTCGTGTAGTGGAGTTATATGTGGCAACTCATTATCACAAAATCTTTTGATAAAAATTGCACTGCATTGTATTTTATTCATGCCGTTTTGTTCCCTTCGACATCATTCTATTCCATTGCAATTCATTTCATTTCCTTTCAATACATCCAACTGCATTAATTTCTATTTCATGACGTGTCATTCTATTCCATTGCAATTCATTTCATTTCCTTTCAATACATCCAACTGCATTAATTTCTATTTCATGACATGTCATTCTATTCTGTTGAATTTCGTTATTCCTTTTTGTCTCTTTTGTTGCTCAGTTCTACTCCATTACACTCTATCCTGCTCTGTTTTGTTGTACTTTATCCAATAAACAATTTTAAAAGGGTTTCCTTATGATACGAATCACTTAAGTGGGGCCACCAATGAACTGATACATAACACGCCGTGGAAAACGAAAGGAAATCGCTTTCTTACGATAATTAAACAACAAATGAGGATTTGCCTTTTAATAGCAAAACAAATAATCAATTTCGTAATTACTATTTAACAAAAGTTAGTTAATAAAAATGATTTACAAATCTAAAAGGACTTAATAGAACATGTTCTGTGAGTAAACGCTAACGAATTGTTGTTGGGCAATAAAAGAGATATTAAGAATTTTTGTTGTGTGGGAAAATGGACACCGAGTGATGATTGATGCCGCAACGTCATTACGTTTGGGAATGCTATGGCCCTCTTGTTCTTCCAAACATGATTCTCTTTTAATCCACGTCTCTAAGTAAATAAACGTCGCGTGCTATTTAAATGATTTTGTAGGACCGTTAAGATTTTACATCAATCAAACAATAGACAGATGACTGGGAAAGCCAAGATTTTCCTATTTGTCTAAAAAAGCTATGATTCTTTTACCTTGGGAACATCCATCTTGGTGCCAGGTTTAGTATTGATCATCATCCTTTTCGTAGCGTTTATGGGTTTCAAAACTACAAGGGACAAAAATTATGGGATCAAAAGAATAAACATAACGGCAAGACAGATGGTTGCATGCATGCCGTGCTGACTTTGGTTCAAATTTCAGTCGGTTACCAAATCCACTGACCTTCACTGATTCTTCGTAAACACTATTCTTAAATTTTGTTTTGACGGTTCGCTATACGGAGGATTGAACCATAGTATATTCCTTTTTCTTGTTTTTGTTGATCGTGAAACTTTATTTTGGGTTTGCGGTTGGTACTTTGATGACGTTATAAATCCACTATTGTTGAAGGCAATCTCGTAGGGAGCAATACATTTCATCATGATTGAACTGAGTGAGCTCCTGGGTTCCAGATTCCCTGGGGGGAATTTCAGACACTGGTAAATTCTTTCATGGAGCATGCCCTATAAAACGCTCAGTCATAATTAGCATACCGAACAAAGAGGACCTGGCTACGCCGGTCATTTGTTTTATAAATTAGTACGGTAGAATGTTTGAAATTCTGTTGTGTAAAAGCTACGAATTTAATCTCAAAAAAGTCGCGTGTGAAAATGGGAGACTAAACACAAATGTCGATGTTAATGGGGCCATAGTATTCAGTGTATCAATCCAAAATCTGTCTCTGCACTTTGGGTAGCGAGGATCTGTCTTATCTATTAGACTAACCTCTGCATCCTCTTCCAATCCTTTATCCCGCTGAGAGCAAGCATCTCCCCTTCTGGCCTTACGTTGGTTGTCCTCACAATTGTTCCAGCGATAGCGCCACGGGGTGGTCCTTTTGACAAACCTGACACCGCATTAAGTAACTGGAGTTAGATATATATCATAAGTGGAGTATTACCACCCACAATAGCTTGCATTTTTCTCACTAAGGGTGCTGAGTGGATTCGAACCCATGCCCCATTGATTTGAAAAACCAAACCTTCAAGTATAACATACATGTATAGGAATGTATGTGCGTATGTATGAAGTACTTATGTACGTTTCGAATTATAGGCCCTGATACAAAATAAAAAGGTGACTTATAAAATGGAGAAACCTGCGTTACGCACGAATGGCTGAAACTAACAACACAAAGACCCAAAATTGCCAATGTTGATGACGCCATAACGTAGTTGTTCAGCTTTAATTCCGTTTAGTCGTCGTTTTTGCGCTTTATCATTAAAAATACTACACTAGCGGCAACAGCCGTAACTTTTACAGTTAGAATCTCCAAAGCTACTTTATGAAGGTCTTCCTTAGCAAACACGATCCCTACATAATCCCTGCACATCAATGTCTATGGCGATACCTTAAGTGTTATTAAGTGCTTATATTGGCGTCCTGACTGATCAAAAATCCTTCTGATTCCTGCCACACCTGACAACTGAGAGATTATTTGCTAGAATCAAAGCCCATTTTACTTACGTCTTGATAAGATAGAGTTACATAAAGAACACAATAGGTAGCCTGATCGTTGCAGTAACTGGGATACACGATTATTGATCAAATAGTGAAACTGTCATGGGCATTTCGGTGTTGGTAAAAAGAGTATCTACAACAATCTGCAGAATATGTTTACCTCGATCTTTCTGAACAAATTTATGCGCTTGTTGGATAAAATGCAAAATAAAACCCAGAAAAGGGGATTCACTGGAGAAAAATATAGAG
Organism: Alatinidae sp. Z8VKAUB7J3; assembly: GCA_010016025.2. Classification (NCBI taxonomy): domain Eukaryota; kingdom Metazoa; phylum Cnidaria; class Cubozoa; order Carybdeida; family Alatinidae; species Alatinidae sp. Z8VKAUB7J3. The sequence continues at coordinate 1,428,331 of JAAAKM020000498.1, forward strand.
CGAGCTTGCTGAAAACTGACCACTTTACGAGGGGGATTCGAATCACAAGGGAGGCATCTTTTACAACTATTTCTGGCCCTTAGTGGAACTGCTTATCAAGAACCGAAACACTTTAGCTTACAATCAAAGAAAAGGAAAAATTTCAACCATACTGAAATGAACAAACAATAACAAGCACTTTCAAACAGTAACACGCGCTTTCAGTGGGTGTTTGTATGCATTTATCATAGAAATAAACGTAGTGAAGAGGAATGGAAACTTCTTCTTCCTAAGGGTAGATACGCTCCTTCACAAAGTACATATAATTGAATATAGAAAGCTACTTGAAATGTCACCAAAAAGGCATCTCTTATCTTTAAGTAAATGATAAAGTAAGCAGACCTGTTTAATGGTACATGCTTGGTTTTCGTTCTTAAACTTACAAGCATGGTCTGTCTAAGGTGATCAACAGTAAATACTCACTGTATTTCATTCCCTTTGGTTGATAGGCGTTGCAAGCGATTAAATAATTCATACCACCCTATGAGAATTAAAGAAAATGACGGATAATCTTTAAAATCGTTTTGTTACTGTACAGTTTTTGAATACGAATAAATCAACTATTTCAATAATTGTTTCTCTCTAATAAGATCATTGCGTAAACAAAATAATTAATTAAAGAAATATAAACGTAGTGATAACGGCCTTACTGATACTTTCCAATCCCTCGTAGTATTTCTGCTCATATGAAACCTATGTATTACCGTGTTAATTTAGATATTGAAACTTTCCAATGATAACAACAGCTCACGTAAATGCTAAGCAAACTGATTGCCTTGACGAAAGGATAGTACCTGTTTCATTATCACTATACGATTGCTCTGAGTTACAACGTGTCCCAAATGTGATCCGTACGTCTTTCTGAACAAATGAGGGTAAACTTTAAATCGTCTCCAAATGAGATGAGTGTTCTTACTACACATGTAATTGTAAGCTACAACAGGGCCTTGTAACACGTTTAAAGAAATATTTACATAATTTGTACAAGTAACATTTGCAGGGTCTACAGCGTCTTTTAATAGTTCAATGTCAATGTCACTAAGTTGGTAATAATCACACCCATAAATAAACAAAACACCCTCTAAAGTGCTATGATTAGAAACATCGTTGGCAAGTAACAAAGAATCATTCTCGACATAGCAACTTATGCAACCCTTCGATGTCAAGCTACCCATAGAACATCAGATATAAAACACAATATATTTCCTCCCAGTTCACTGAAGTAGTTAGGGGATTCAAAGTTTTGATCCCTTGAATACTAAGAGATATTGAAATAACGTCTAGCGCACCACCTCTGCGCCAATACACGTGACAAAGAACAGCTGCTGAACCAACATTTAAGGCAAAAGGGTATACCACGGTAGTTCATCGAATACTTACGATCCAGTCTGACTTCGATTGCAGGCAATCAAGCATTTCACTATTTGAATTCCAGTAGATGGATAAGCAGTCAAGTTTGATAAGCTGGTAATAATAGATGTTAAAAATGAAATCAATTGTATAGTACTTTGCAATCATCCGTCATCAAATAACAAACTAAAATTCAATTATACTTTAAGTGCGTATTTCGGGAGCTTTCTACTGTCTCTTACATAGCTTTGCGACATCTACTATCGCACTAACATGTCGTGAGCCTGGTCGACCGAATTAAGCAGCATGTACCATCGTGAAAAACTCAAAAATTCTTGGTATCCGGTACTCTTTTATTACGTTAGTGCATCCTATCACACACTTGCACACACACACAGATGATTGAGTTTGCCTTGGATGGAACTATGGCCGAATTTCTTCTTTGTATTTGTTGCGTTAACTATCAACTTCGGGTATGAATCTGCTTCCCTGTAATCGTGTTTGAATTTGGTAACACTTTCCTATTTTCTCTACAACCGTTGTACATACACTGGATTAGATTGTAAAATAGAAGCACAGCAAGTACACCATGCAATTATGGCGTGATGGAAATATGACCTTTTCTTTCAGTCAATACTGCCAAAATTGTGACTATATCTATTTAGCAGACTTCAATGAAATTTCCGATAGTAAGTATAAAATATTACCATAAATATCACATTTTCTGACAATTTTTAAGGCTTTTGAGATCCTCTGTTCTAAGCCCTAATGTTGTCCATTGAACGACAATCACTTTACGGTCAAACTGCATGGCGTTAAGACTAACTTTATTTTCCCAAACTTAATAGAACCGCATGCCGATTTCAACTGGAGGATTGACAGCCAATGCCGTAATGACATAAAATACAGTCTGCCATCACAGCTTTGTTACGAATTCCAATGGTTGTCTCGTCAGCACAAGCGTTGTTTCGGCTATTTACCTTTCAAGAAACCATAAGTGGTTCATATTTCTCATAATAAGTAAAAAAGCCGTTCCATAATAAGGTGATGCCCTTGACTTTCTTACAGGGAGGTGGAGGGCTTCAAGAGAAAAGGGCAAACTCATATACAAAAGAAGAAGAGAGGAGGATGTGACGTTCCCAACGGTCAAACTTTCAACTCTGTCTTACCTTGTGAATTATAGTCACACTTTCTTTGATCACTTTGGGAACAAAGTCACTATCAGTGGTCTACACAATAAAAATAGACGATGGTAATTTCGGGAATGGAAAACACGGAAATGATCAAGTGACATGCAAAACAGCCACGCTATGCTCTGCCACCCCTTTCAATACTCTAATAATCCCATCCTTTGTATCCAAAACTGATAACGACGTCCCTTATTCTTACACAAGTGCAAATGTCTTCTAATGCAATTTATATAAGGCCCAAATAAACACTGGAATAACGACAAGTACAATGCAAAGCAATTCTGATTGTCAACCATTCTGATAACTTCCAAACGAATACACTTCCTACTAAATGAAACTTTTCAGGGCGTGCAAATCTCTCTAATGTCTACATTTGATAAAAATTATGGCCAGCGAGTTATCACATTCAGATAACATCTAAAATTACTTTGACACACTGCTTCGCTATAGTGGCTTCAAGGATACCATCGAACTTGAGAACTTCATGGAAGACTGCAAAATTTGGCGCCAACTTTCAACCCTTCATCTTCAAGAGGGCAACCATAAGTGAGGAAGTAAGCAAATGTAACCATAAAACGACTGGTGGTCCAAGGCAAGGAACATTGCAGGGGCATCGACTAAACTTACTATCCTCGTACAATAAAGCACACAGCCATTGCCAAGTAGAAAAATATTAATTTATGTCATTTAGCTGGGATTCTGGTCTTAACGTCGGTAAAAGTAGGTGCTAACATAACGGTATTATCTCGTACCAAAAAGTACAAAAATGTTCAATACAACTGCATGCAATAATCTATTCCTCCACCATTTCAACTTGTCCTTCTCTTAGTAAACAAAATGACACTGTATTAATACAAACTATTCTGTCCCTATCTCGGTATTACATTCCTTCCTGGGCGTAATTAATCATCGTTGTCATATTTTTCTCTGCCTTGAAGCTTGTGGGGCATATCAGCTCGTCATCTGTTTCCCGGACAAATTGATACGGTATTTTATGATTTACCATGGGTACTTCACACATGCTATAAACATTTCGTACGAACAAGGATTTCATTGGCTTAAGCCTGGTATGTACAGTGTCCTTTATACATCAGTACAATAGCACCTTACTATTGATCAACCTCATATCACTCCTTCTAATTATAAAGTATTTGAAATTGAAATTAAAAAGTTTGGAGTGAACAGAACAGACATTTGGCAAAAATTCAAAACAATGGCAAAGTCATACTTATAATAAAAATCTCAAATTTAGAAAGCTATCGATATTTATTGAAGGAAATGA
>JAAAKM020000498.1:1432291-1459361 GCA_010016025.2 Alatinidae sp. Z8VKAUB7J3
TCAAAACAATGGCAAAGTCATACTTATAATAAAAATCTCAAATTTAGAAAGCTATCGATATTTATTGAAGGAAATGAATACCGACGTTACGCAAATAACGTAACAACCATTATGTTGACAACAGAGGGGGTTGCTTTCTATAACAGCTAGCATGCGGTGGCCAAACAGGGAAAACAACAAAATATTTAAAAGTGCAGTCAAAGAAATTCAGAAATGTAATATTGAAGAATAACTTTAAATACTGAAATGGCCTGGGAGACTGAGACACAAGTACAAGGGAGTGTGCTTAACAATCAGCATTTGAAATTCGTAGGATGAATAGCTAATCAATAAGTAGCTGATGGAAGAGGTAGATGCAAAAATAAATAAATCCAAAAAGGGACAGGGCGAAGAAAAGGACTACTGTCTTTTAAATAGGAAATCAGATCAATAAATGCGGATACCATTGCTGATAAATTTTCCATTGTAAATCCAACACTGAAGGGCGCGTTTGGGCACGTAACCTGCCAAAATAAGGATACAACATATTAATAAACAAAAATCCACAGTACGCCTATAATGTGGAACAAAATAAACTATTTAAAATGGGATTTTTAATCTTCTCGTAAATCCCATTGTTTGTTCTGTCTAAGCGGCACCTTTCTTTATGTAAGCTATAGTGGAGTAGCACTTGAAAAATAAACGTAGAATTTCTTTGCTTTCAAACGACACACCTGTTTCACACTGCCCTCGAACTAATACGAATCTTACTTTTACTCTTGCGGTTTACTTTCGACGCAGCTTTGCCCTCCATCTGATGATTCCAGCCTCATGCTAACGTACTAGATATCTTAACACACTGACAGTACGTCTTAATCCAAGGCGGCGCCTATTCTGCTTGGAGTCGTGTGGATCTGCGCATATAACGCTCTTCTAGCTATAATTCTCTTTTAAGAAATGGTTTCATGGCTAATCCTTTGCAAAATGTACGAAACGCTTTGTAATGCAGTACAATTATCTCATTCTGCGACCTCCGTTTTGGCTCAAGAGCCAGCTGACGCTTTTCTATAACATTAGAATACTTTAAAACGGATTACTGTGACACAACCAAAGCGATGTAGAGGCCTTTATTTTCATAAGCTGTAATGTAACTGAGAACAACGAGATAAATCTAAATATTTAACTTCGCCAAACTTCTTCATTTGACGCAGGCTATTTTGTGATTTCGTTTACACGGTCGATCCGCTTTATTAAAAGCACTACTGCACCTAAAAAGTTGAGCCACCAAACAATGTTTTACATTACTCTCGTTACTCCTTACTCAAAGCTGTTGTCGTACTTAAGTTTGGCTTACGATTTAAAATTCATATTGAAGTTCATTTGCCAACCTTAAAGTTTATGCAATACAAATAAAAAAAACATCTGGCACTGATTAATAACAAGTTGATTATCAAGGACACAATTTCTTCGTTGGCTGCTTACAAGGTTCAGTCAACTGATATTATTCTTATAAAATGAAAAAACACTCACCGAGTCCTCATATCGTATGTGGATATTTCGTATTGTAACCTGCAAAGAAATTTAGTAATCAATATAATTTTTACGAGTCTCGCGTAAATGACAACCCAACTCGACTAAAAAGAAACATCTTAAACATCACTGCCTGTACTCTCACTTTCTCTTTCATCAAAATCTTATTTCACATTAACTGTGTTTCAAAGTCTTGAGATTTCTCAGCTTTCTATTTCCTTCCACAGAGCTCATAATGGGGTTTACAGGAGATTTTAAACTTGATGTAGAAAACAAGACGAAATAGCATTTTAACATTTGGTATATTTCTGGGAATCAGGATAGAGTAATTTTGTTCGTTACATACTTCGAAAGGCATGACATCGATCACACTTAAAAGTCCACATCAAGGAAACCCTATAAGCAAACCATTGTTCTATAGGTAGACAAATTCATGGAGTGAACACGATAAGGCAATGGACACAAAAACGCCAATAAGAACAGTATCAAGTTTGTCCTTGAAAGAGAAGGATGTCAAGGTATGATAGAATTTAAGATAGACACATAATAATAGAAGTTTCAGGAGTTGCACTTGGCTTGCAGTCGCTGGCTACAAAATTTACTTAAAGATTTGCTTACTTGCACTTTACTTAAAGATTTGCTCACTTAACTTGGCAGGGAAATGTAGTCTGATGCTTACTTAAAAGTGTTTATCATGGCAATCACGATTATAGAACGGCCATAATTGTGTTAAACAATATGAAGGTTACACTGGCAATCGCCTTTTTTTCCGTATTCATTACAACGACTACAGCAAACAAAAATCAAAAAGTTTCGATATCAGGTGCCATAATCACAAATCTTAGTGTGTCATCCTAACTGTTTCGAAGGGACATCCTACGACACTTTCAGCTTGCAGCTCGTGATTATGGAGGACGTTAGCACAGAAATGTACAGTTGGACTAAAATTTGGTTAATCAGTGCAATATTTCCCTCAGATTAGAACAAAAATACGCAAGTTGTTTCAAATACAGGGGTGTGGAGGGGGGGGAAGAGTTGCTGAAGAAGTTGAAATTGATGGAGGTCAGTTTTTGCAGATATTATTGACTTCTTGATGTCTCCTGTACAGGACAGCACATGCCACCAAAACTTTCCTCCCCGCAGTAATCAGGGGTTAACACGAACAGATTGACGAGCAAATGGGGAATGCTGATTTAAATTCGAGGCCACGTAACCAAACATTATCGTGTTAACCTTAACTATGTTTATCGTGATAAACCCTAAGCGAGTACCGAACTTGACAGAAAATAGGCATCGGATCGAATTGCCGAACGGAGATCTCGGAGAGGAATTGTTACTTTAAAAGTTGGTTTGTGGTACAAAACTTGAATATTGCGTTGCGTAACGGACTTATTTTGCTAAACGTTTTCGCCATACACTGATCACAGCAATCGTATGGAGTGAAATGAGAAAGCTATTACGATGAATTTCCTTTTACGTGCCGCGCTCAAACCCCGACGGCTATGATGTCAATGTGCGATGCCTGGAACCGGCGCCCGCAGCGCTGGAAGTTGAGCCCTTTGACGGACAGCACTGGGAAAAACACGCCCACAGGCTTTCCCATTTGAGCAAGGAGGTATGATGCGAAGTTTTCTCAACGCCTTATCGCTGTTATTACTCCTGGCGACGGCGGCGTCCTTTCAAAGCTCATCCTATGCGCAGGACACCGATGCGCAGGAGAGCAACAGCACATTTAATACCTGGCTGGGCGGTTTACGACAGGAGGCGCTGGCTAAGGGAATCAGTCAGGCGACCGTTGAACTGGCTTTTTCAGAGATTACCCCGCCGGTTAAGCGTATCATCAAAAACGATCGCAATCAGGCCGAAGTTATCGAAACCTATGCCGGTTACCTGAATCGCCGGGTGACGGACTGGAAGAAAAACAAAGGCCGGGAACTGGTGGAAAAGCATCAGTCGACGCTCCGGAATGTGGCTCGGGATTTTGGCGTTCAATCCCGCTTTATTGTTGCCATCTGGGGGATGGAAACCAACTACGGGACCTTTCCGATAACCGAGCCGCTGTTTAACGTGCTGGCCACCCTGGCCTACGATACCCGGCGGGCGGATTTCTTCAGGGCACAGTTTATGGCTGCCCTGCGCATGCTGGACAGCGGTTTCCCCGATTACGGAAAAATGAAAAGCTCCTGGGCCGGCGCCATGGGGCAGGTTCAGTTTATTCCCGAAAGCTACCTCAGGTTTGCGGTGGATTATGACGGTGACGGAAAACCCGATATCTGGGACTCCGAGGCGGATATCTTTGCCTCGGTGGCAAACTATTTTAAAGCCCGGGGTTGGCGGGACGACCAGACATGGGGCCGTCCGGTGCTGCTGCCGCCGGGCGGGGAAAAAACACTGCCCGCTGCGCAGGCCGATGGGCTAATCCCCGATAAATACTGTAAAAGGTATAAAACCCTCGGTGTCTGGCGGGATCTGCAGGAGTGGCAGCGCCTGGGCGTCCGGCGTATCAATGGCAGCGATCTCCCCAAGCGCTCAATTCCGGCGGCCCTGGTTTTGGCAGACTCGGGGGATAATCGCGGTTATATCGTTTACCGCAATTTTTGCACCCTCATGAGTTTCAACCCGGCATTTAAATATGCGCTTTCAATCGGGCTGTTGTCCGATAGCCTAGTCTTAGATAAATAGTATAATATATCCAATATTCTGAGAGGTGGCCGGTGCCGGCGGCCAATCGGAGTTAAATTGCGCCAGTACAGGAAGAGGTATTTATGCTACGCACTTATCTAACGCTGTTATTACCAGGCATGTTGTTATCGCAGATTATCGTTGTAAGCGGTTGCTCGAAACCCGCCACGGACGAATCAGTGGAAAGCGAAACCCGGCCAATCCCGAAGCCGCAATATACGCTGGACCGGGAAACAACACACAACCGTTTTAGCAGTACCATACCACCGGCGATCAGGGTGCCGGGTGGAGCAGTGATAGAGGCCTACACGGAGGAAGCGACCGACGCCCAGATTGATGTTAAATCCTCTGTAGCGGATTTACTTGCGGTGGGTTTTGACAAGGTTCATCCGTTGACCGGCCCGGTGTATGTGGAAGGCGCAGCACCCGGTGATGTACTGGCGGTGACCCTGCATGAGATAGAAATCGGTGAGTGGGGTTTCACGGCCATCATCCCGGGTTTTGGTTTTCTGGCTGAAGAGTTTAACGAAGCCTACCTGAAGACCTTTTCCCTGGGCAAGGGTGTGGCTAGTATACGGTTTGCCGATAATGTTGAAATTCCCCTAAAACCCTTTCCCGGCGTTATGGGCGTAGCGCCGGCCACTGAGGAAATGCTGACTACTATCCCACCGCGCAGTAACGGCGGCAATATGGATAACCCCTATTTATCAGTGGGAACAACAGTTTATTTTCCGGTTTTTGTCGAAGGGGCATTGTTTTCCATTGGTGATACACATGCTGTACAGGGCATGGGTGAGGTAAGCGGCACCGGGCTGGAATCGCCAATGAGGATAGTTTATGAAGTAAACGTATTGAAAGATCAGAAACCCTATTTGCGCGAACCGCAGTATGAGAACGATGATTACTACGCGGTAACCGGTTTTGGCACGGACCTGGATGAAGCCGCAAAGAAGGCAACCCGTTATATGGTTGATTACCTGGTCAACGAAAAAAAACTGTCTCGAAATGAGGCATACGTGCTGGCGTCCCTTGCGGGAGACCTGAAAATAGCTGAAGTTGTCGATGTGCCGCATATGCTGGTGAGCATGCATATTCCAAAAAGTATTTTTGTCGATTAAGTGGTATCGTTGCCAGCACCAATCGATTCAAATAAAGAATAAAATACGAGGAATTGCCCATGCAGCCTATTAGCCTGAAAGGTTTTGGTTTACGTCTGATATTTTCTACACTGTTGGTGGTACTGACCTATAACCCGACGGAGTATTCCTACGTCCGGTGGTTAATCAATACACTCCCTTCCTTTACTCCGCAAATTGCGCTCGCCGGTATCGCTCTGGTGATTGCCTGGGTCATCTACGTGCGCGCTACATTGCGCTCATTGGGGGCTATTGGGCTGGGTCTGGCCGGGCTTCTATTCGGGTGTGTGATTTGGCTGTTTGTCGATATGGGGTGGCTGGATCCACACAATTTATCAGTGATGACCTGGGTAAGTCTTCTTGTATTGTCGGTTATTTTAGCCATCGGAATGTCTTGGTCGATGGTTCGGCGCCGCCTTTCCGGCCAGGTGGACACCGATGATGTAGACGATAACTAAGGTGTTGAAAGCAGCGGCCCGGCAAATGAGAGAAGTTGAAATTTCAAAGGAGCCCGTTGAGCTCTATAAAATCCTTAAGTTCGAGGGCTTGGTTGGCAGTGGTGGTGAAGCTAAATTGGTGATCGGGGACGGACAGGTTTCCGTCAATGGTGCGATTGAAACGCAAAAACGGAAAAAAATCGTCTCGGGAGATGTGATTGTCTACGCCGGAGATGCGCTGCAAATCCTGCTCAAATGAAAGGCCTTAGCGACCCCAAAGGTAATGAATATGCGGTGTATTCTGACAACTGGGAAATAGACTGTGGTTAAATCCAGCACAAAAAATACACGGGTTATCCTGGTAACCGGTGCAGGGAGCGGTATAGGAGCTGCAGTCTGTAAACGCATGGCTGGGGACAATACCCATATTTTTATGCATACCGGATCAAACCGGGAAGGTCTGGAAAAGGTTGCAGCTGACTGTGAAACCTCCGGTGCAACAACAGAAATTTTTGTCGGTGATTTAACCGTAACAAAGACAACGGACGGTATTAGTCAGGCAATTGCCAAGAGGGGCGCACTTGATGTTTTGGTCAGCAATGCCGGGGTGCCCGAATGGCGGCCGCTGGGTAAGTTGGATGAAACAGGATTTCGGAAGTCATTTGATATTACCCAGATAGCGCTGTTTCGACTGGTTACATCGAGTTTGGATTTACTAAAACAATCAAGGGCCGGCCGGGTTATAGCTGTCGGCTCGTTCCTTGCGCATCGTTTTGAACTGGGCGGTGATTATGTGCCGGCATCAGCTACCGTAAAGGCCGGTTTGGAAGCCTTCGTAAAATCGCTTGCCGCTCAGTTGGCACCCGACAATATTACGGTCAATACCATTGTGCCGGGTTACATCAAAAAAGACTCACCCACCCATAAGCCGCAAAGCGAGGAAGGTATGAAACGTATTCTGGATCGCGTGCCCGCCGGCCGGTTGGGATTACCGGACGAAGTTGCCGCCCTGGCAACATTTCTGGCATCGGAGGATGCGGACTATATCACCGGGCAGTCAATAGGTATTGATGGAGGAGTAACACTTTGAAATTTGCTGTTTGCAGGACAGGTATAGCGGTTTTTATTGGGTTGATAGTCGTTGTGATTGGTGCTTGCACGCTGGATAGTCGCGATTCAGCCTCCGTCAATCCTACTTTTTTGTCCGAAATCGGACAAACATTACCAGGATATCAAATTACTTTTGCATCACCGCGGAAACGGAATAACCAGGATATATGGGTGGTCAATGTGGATGGAACAGGTGAACGCAACCTGACGGGTAGCCTTAGTGGAGGCTATGATATCTACCCGGAATGGGCACCCAACGGGCAATATATTTACTACACCAGTAACAAACACGGTGGGGCTCTTGAGATCTATCGTGTTAATACGGTGGGTGAAGCAAAACCTGAACAGGTGAGTAATTTTGGCAAAGAGGTACGTTCGCTTTCGGTTTCGCCGGAGAACAAATATATCGCCCTGGGATTAATGAGTGCCAATGTGCCTTTGGGCGCTTCCCTCAAGCCATATAGCGCAGATCTTTATCTGCTGGATCAAAAGGTGATGAATGATGTCCTGGCGTCGCAGAAGTTAGTGACGCTTGATGATTTGCAGCTGATTTTGTCGGAACCGGCAGCAAACCATATTTGGCATGAACAACCCGACTGGGAGCCCGCCGTTGCTGATACACAATCTCGTATTGCCTATGTAAGGACGCAAAATTATGACGATGACCCGATAATGATCGATGAGATATGGACGGTTAACAGTGATGGTAGCAACAACAGGCGACTGATTGAATCCAGCTCAATGCCTCGTTGGACCGCCGATGGAAGGAGTATTGCTACCCATGAATTTTCACTGTTTGATATCTTCTCCGGGCAAGCCAAAAAATTGCATGTGGATAATTTAGCAAGAGATGCCGGCGCAGTCTCCCTTTCACCTGACCAAAAATATATTTTGTTCGAAACCGACGATCGGGAAAGAAAAGCGGGTTTGGCACGTGTGGTGTTTAAGGGTGTGCAATCGCAAACAGCTGAAAATCCATACTCCTTGCTTGTTCAACGCCCGGCCTATGAACCGCGCTGGTCTCCGGTCGCTATACCTGTCCTACCATGACACTTATTAAGGCTTTTCTGGCCGGCTGGCGATAACGCTTGGACGTTGCGAAACCTGATCGTACCACCGTTTCAGGTTTTGACACTCTTCGGGAATAAAGGCCTTGACCCATTTGGCAAAGTCAATCGTTACCAGGGCGGTAATATCGGCGACCGAAAAATTGCGACCGGCAATATAATCGTTTTCCGCCAGGCGCTCCTCCATGTCCTGGAAAAAATTGGCGATTCGCGTGCGGCCGCGTTCCACCATTTCCGGTAGTTGCGCATAGTTATGCCTGCCGATCAGGGCCCGGTCCTTAAATGCCTCCGAGGAGTTACGAAAGACCTCGGCAACGGCGGTCAGTCCGTTTAGAAAAACAATGTGGTTCCACATTTCGACGGTGGCCTTTTCCGCCGGGTCGGCGCCGAACAGCGGCGGTTCCGGTTGAATTTCCTCAAAATAGCGGCAGATCGCATTGACCTGGCTGATACAGGTACCGTCGTCCAGCTCCAGCATCGGTAAGTCGCAGGCCGGGTTCTTGGCCATGAACTCAGGCGTGAACTGCTCGCCCTTCATCAGGTCGGTGATCACTCGCTCCACTTCAATACCCTTCTCGGCGAGGAAAATATTGACGCGTCCGGGGTTGGGTGCGATGGGAAAATCATAAAGTTTCATATCGGCTCCTTAAAGCGCTTGGCGGGGAAATATCGGCTGTAGGGGAAGGGCGCCGGATTTGCTGTCTCCGGTTGGCGCGTTCCCTGGATAACGTTACGCTATACATTAACCGATATTGCGCGTCTCTGGAACCGGTGAAGGTAAATCCCGGCAGAATGACGGGCCGATTTCTGTAACAAAAAGATACACACAAATTGTAGATAATATATTATATTCAATACTTGGCTATTCACTTATCCACGACGAGGAACGGGCGATGCGTAAGGACGTTTTCCCGGCGACGGCTTATATTCTAGCCACGCTGTTAAGTTTGTTTTCCACCACCGGTGTTGCAGCAGGCAATACCTATGACGAGCTGGTCGAATTGTTCAACGACTTCCGGGATTTTCAGGAAGCAAAAATAACCGAGGGTGTCCCTGACTACACGCCTGCGGCAATGAAAGAACAATACCGGGGGCTACAGGTGTTTAAGAAGCGCCTGGCAGGCATTGAGACATCAGGATGGCCGCGCTGGCAACAGGTTGATTATCATTTGGTCAGGGCGGAAATGAACGCCCTTGAATATTTCCACAAAGTGCATAAACCCTGGTCAAGAGACCCGGGCTTCTATTCGATCATGGGTGGGGATGCCGGCGCTGTAATGAATGCAGGGAAGTTCTTCGGTCCCCTCATGTCTGTTGCAGAACCGATGTTGTATGCATTTTTTACCGACCAGAAAATGGCCGACCTGGATCTTTCTTTTTCAAAGGAACAGCGAAAAGAGGCTCAGGCAGTACTAAAAGCTATACCCGCACTTTATCAACAGGCAGCAGATAATCTAACGGAATCAACCAAAGACTTCGCTGAATTCGCCATCCGAAACTTTGAGATGGAGATATCGATGTATGAATCCATGGGTAAAGCCTTCAGAAAGGATGACCCGGCCTTTGCCAAAGATGCGAAACAAGCGGCCAGGGCGCTGAAAAAATATGTTAAATGGCTGGATAAAAATAGACACAAAATGGTGGCCCAATCAGGCACCGGCAAGAAAAACTATGATTGGTGGCTGAAAAATGTGCAGCTTTCTCCCTGGGGCTGGGAGGACAATAATCGCATTATTCAACAGGAATATAACCGTGCCATCACCTTCCTGAAGCTGGAGGAACATAGAAATCGCAAGCTTCCTCCTCTGGAGGTGGCGATGTCGGAAAGGGCATACAACAAGAGTCTGCGGCAAGCGCTGCACTACGTTACCGATTTCCTGAAAAATGAAGACATCATGACCATTCCGGACTGGGTTGACCCAAGGGATTACTATCTTGGCGGGCGTGGAAATGAGGCAGAGAACCTTGAGGATTTGGATGACTCTGTCGGTGAGGAGTTTCTGCCTGAAAACAGTAACGTTGACCTGAAATACCGGCAACGTGAAATATTGCCTGGCGAAACCCATGAATATATTGGCCATATGCTTGACGACCAAAGACAGGAGCGCTTGACCAGGAGTCCAATCCGTAGCGCAGAAAGACGCTTCAATATGGCTTCAATGCGCCTTGAGGGCTGGGCTGTTTCCCTGGAAGAACTTCTCGTACAGGCCGGTGTGCTTGATGAGCGACCACGTAGAGGTCGTGAAATGCTTTACATCATGCTGTCTTCACATATGAGTCTGTCAATTCCGGATATGAAAATGCATGCTCAGGAAATTGACCTCACTGAAGCCAGGCGCCTGGTTGAGGAAATTACACCTCGTGGCTGGTCAAGAGCCGATGAAGATGTTGTCTACTTTGAAATGCAGTCCAACCTTCGCAATCCTGGTGGCTTTCACAGCAATGTCGTGACGGGCAAAGCATACTTTATGAAGATGTTCAGAGAGCGCGCCCAGGAATTGGGCGATGATTTTGTCATCAAGGATTTTATTGACGAATTCCTGTCATCAGGTCTTATCCCCTTGCCCTTGATTCGTTGGGAAATGACGGGTAACAGCGACGATATTACCCTGGTTACGGAAAAGCTATAGTTTCTTCCTGCTTCTCTTCCCCCTTCTCCGAAAATACCCCGCTGCTCGCGGCGGGGATGTCTATTTTCATCTAAAAGGTATATAAATAGCTCTGATCGAAACCGCCGCATAATAGACAGGAAAACCGACAATGAGCAATCCACCCTCAATCCGCTGGGGTATCATCGGCGCCGGCATCATTGCCCGTAAACTGGCGCGGGCGGTGGCACTCGATCCCGATAGCGAGCTGGTGGCGGTTGCGTCGCGCACGCCGGAAAAGGCCGAAAAATTTGCACTTGAGTACGGCATACGCCCGGTTAGCTATCAGCAACTGGTGACCGACCCGGGCATTGATGTGGTGTATATTGCGACCACCCATAATCTTCACCATGAAAATGCCATGCTGGCACTGGGCCAGGGCAAAAACCTGCTGGTGGAAAAACCCTTTACCGTGAATGCCCGGCAGGCCCGGGAACTGGTGCAGCTGGCCCGGGACAAGGGGTGCTTTCTGATGGAGGCGATCTGGACCCGTTTCCTGCCGAGCATGCGTGCGCTGAAGCAGCTGGTTGCCGGTGGTCGTATCGGCGAGTTGAAGCACCTGAACCTGACCTTTGGCGGTTTTGTCGCGGACCAGTATAAAAACCGGCTGGTCACCCCCGAGCTGGCCGGTGGCGTTACCCTGGACATGGGTATTTACCCCATTACCTTCATTTGTTTTGTGCTCGGCGAATTACCCGATGCGGTTAAATCCATGGCCCGTTTCAGCGATACCGGTGTGGATGAACTGGCCACCTACCAATTCAGGTTTCCTTCCGGCGCCACGGCGGTGGTTTCCACCAGCTATAATCTGCTGCTGAAGTCCACAGCGATGTTATATGGCGCCGAGGGCTATATAGCGTTTCCTGATTTCCAGCAGGGCACTGAAATGGAGGTCGCTATGCACCACGGCACCAACGAAATCAGCGAAACCGAAACCCTGGTGGTCGAAAACTACGAAAACGGCTTTATCTATCAGGTGGCCGAGGTGGTGCGTTGCCTGCGCGCGGGCAAGCTTGAAAGCGATGTTATTCCCCTGGATGAATCCGTTCGAATCATGGAGATAATGGATGGCATGCGGGCGGAGTGGGGGTTTAAGTATCCCTTCGAATAGCGGCGCTGGCAGGGGTAGAGCGGGGCCGGAGCTGTAGCGGCTCCGATGGCGGGCAAGGTAGCCTCCACAGGGTTTAACATGTCACTGTTCATCGCTTTTCTCCTCTCAGGTTCGGCGGGCGGTTGCCGTTACTTCAATTTTCTGGGCGACCGGCAAAAAAAAGAAAAACTGGCGCAGATCAAACGATCTCCCGTGATTTTATGCCGGCCGCCCACACAGATAATGACAAACCTTCTTTTTTCGGGAAATAATGCTGTTTTAGCCATTCTTTCATACAATGGAGCGGGCTTGCGTTCTCCATCCGGATTTTCTGAAAAAGGGGCCATTTGAATGCGTATATCCAGACTGATCGGTTTTCTCCTGGTGGTTTTCTATTCCGGCGCCGTGGCCTTTGCGGACACCGTTGTCGCTGAAACCCCCACAATTAAACTGACGTTTCTTGGCACAGGCGCGCCCAGGCCGTCAATGGAAAGGTATGGGCCGAGTATTCTGGTCGAGGCCGGTCACCACCGGATCATCGTCGATGCCGGATCAGGTATGCGGGAGCGGCTGTTTGAGGCCGGTGGGTTCGAGTTGATTACCGGTGTTGATCAGGTGTTGGTAACACACCTCCATTTCGATCATACCATCAGTATACCGGGGCTATGGCTTAGCGGCTGGTTGTACGGCCGCCGGGTGCCGCTGGCGGTTTACGGCCCCTCAGGCACGGAGGCCATGATGGCTGATCTTGAAAGTGCCTACGCCTGGGATATTGCCTACCGGGACCTGGTCGGGGTCCCGCTGGCCGGCGCCAAAATAGTTGCCAGAGACGTTTCTCCCGGTGTATTTCTGGACAGGGACGGGCTTAGGATTACCGCCTTTGAAGTCGAGCATATGCCGATCAACCTGAAAACCGGGGAGCGGCTGGCATTTAACGGGCAGACCCTGGGCTTCAGAATCGATTACAGGGGACGGTCGGTGGTGTTCTCCGGCGATACCCGGTCCACCGGAAAGAGCAAAATACTCCGGTACGGCAAGGGCGTCGATGTCCTGATCCACGAAGTACAGGTACCCTCACCGGGAAGTTCAAAGGAGGCCAGGCTGGCGAATGTCAGTTTGTCGGTTCATTCCACGCCGGCGCAGGTCGCCTATGTCTTTTCACAGACGAAACCGCGGTTGGCGGTGTATTCGCATATCATCCCGCCCGGAACGACCGCCGATGAGCTGACTAAAGCCACTCGCCCGGCCTATACAGGACCGCTAACGGTAGCTCATGACCTGATGATGATTACCGTGGGCGATGAGATCAAAGTGGGTAAACGGCCCTTAAAGGGGGATGATGTGTTCGAAAAGTCCAACGTCATCAAGTAGGCGGCAGGCAGGTTGGCGGATGAGGCCGAAGGTGCTCGTATTAATCGCTGCGGAAAGGCAAAATATGGATCGGCATGGTATGATCGCCGACGAAGTTTTAATGATAACGGGGAAATTTTTTTGAAGACGCTAAAACACCTTTTTGACCGGAACCAGGCATGGGTAACGGAGATGACGGAAAAGGATCCGGATTTTTTTTCCCGCTTGGCGGAACAGCAGGCCCCGGAATATCTCTGGATCGGTTGTTCCGACAGCCGGGTGCCCGCCAACCAGATTGTAAACCTGCCGCCGGGTGAGGTCTTTGTGCACCGTAATATTGCAAATGTGGTGGTGCATACGGACCTGAACTGCCTGTCGGTCATTCAGTTTGCAGTCGATGTGCTCAGGGTAAAGCATATCATCGTCTGCGGCCACTACGGCTGCGGTGGTGTCAACGCCGTGGTGGAAAACCAGGAGCACGGGCTGGTGGACAACTGGCTGCGGCATGTCAG
Source organism: Alatinidae sp. Z8VKAUB7J3 (assembly GCA_010016025.2). Taxonomy (NCBI): domain Eukaryota; kingdom Metazoa; phylum Cnidaria; class Cubozoa; order Carybdeida; family Alatinidae; species Alatinidae sp. Z8VKAUB7J3. Next base: position 1,445,833 of record JAAAKM020000498.1, read on the forward strand.
GGACGTGGCCCGGTTCAACGCCGATCAGCTGGACGGGTTGGAACCCAGGGCGAAGTTTGATCGACTCTGCGAACTCAATGTGGTGGAACAGGTGGCCAATGTCTGTAATACCATCCCTGTTAGAAGGGCCTGGGGCCGCGGCGCAGACCTGTCCGTGCATGGTTGCATTTATGACGTTAAAAACGGTATTTTGAAGGATCTCGATGTGAGCGTTACCTCAGCCGAGGAATCGAAGGAAAAGCAGTTTCGCTAAACCCTAAACTGATTATTTTCGATCTCGACGGTACGCTGGTTGACTCGGTTGCTGATCTGGCGGTTGCCGCAGACCGGACAATGCTGGCGTTGGGCAGGGCACCCCACGGCGTTGACAAGGTTCGTCGCTGGGTCGGTAACGGCATTCCCAGGCTGGTGAAGCGGGCACTCACGGACTCCATGGAGAGCGAGCCCGAGGCGTCCTTGTTTCAGCGTGCGGAACCGATATTTAAAAGGCGTTACCGCGAATGCCTCGGCCGCTACAGCGAGTTGTACCCCGGTGTCGCAGAAACCCTGTCCGAACTGGATGGAAAAGGGATTCTGTTGGCCTGTGTGACCAACAAATCCTACGATTTCGCACATATTCTGCTGCAACAGCTCGAACTGGACCATTTTTTTAAAGCGATAGTCGGCGGAGACACCTTGGCAACTAAAAAACCGCACCCCGATCCGCTGTTGCATACCGCTCAGTGCTGCGGGGTGGAAATGGGTGACTGCCTGATGATCGGGGATTCAAAAAACGATGTGTTCGCCGCTCGGGCGGCGGGATGTCCGGTGGTCGCTGTCAGCTACGGCTACAACCATGGAGAGGATATCAGCCTGGCGCGTCCCGATGTGGTGATACACCGTTTTCCGGACCTGACGCCACTGCTTTGCCGACCGTAACCTATAGTGGGTATATTCGCCGACACCCAATCAGCGCTTTAATAGCACTGTGATTTCCAGTATTCGCTGATGGGAGGCAAAACAGCATGTCCTTATATACACCAACAAGCAATATCATAAAAATACCGGCATTGGTCACTGCCCTGTCGGCAGCGGTCGGGCAAGCGGCAGTTATCGAGGAAATAATTGTCACGGCCCAGAAAAGGGAGCAGTCCCTGAACGATGTCAGTATTTCGGTCAACGCCTTCGGCAGTGAAGATATGAAGCGCCTGAGAATAGAGAAGGCGAACGATATTGCCGGCGTGGTTCCCAACCTGGATATTAAAAATACCCTGGGCGGCGTCAATCCGGCCATTACCGTGCGAGGCGTGGGGCTGAACGACTTCAACGCCAACAATAACCCGTCGGTCGGTGTGTATGTCGATGAGGTTTTCCTCGCCTCACCGGGGATGCTCGGTTTTTCCGCCTTTGATATTGAACGGGTAGAGGTGCTTAAGGGCCCGCAGGGGACCCTGTACGGCAGGAACACCAATGGCGGTGCTATCAATTTTCTAACCAGGAAACCGACGCAGGAATTCGGTGCCTATGTCACCCTCGGTTTCGGCAACTATGAGGCCTCAGAGGTAGAGGCGGCGGTCGGCGGGCCTCTGAATGACCATTGGTCCGGGCGTCTCAGCGCTAAATATGCCGGGCAGGGGGAGACCTTTACCGAGAATGCCGATACCGGCACTGATTTTGGCGACAGCGAAACCTTCTCGGTTCGCGGACAGCTGGCCTTTGAAGGTGACGGTTTCCGTTCCAACATCGCCCTGACGGTCGGCCATCAGGAAACTGCTTTTTCAGCCTTCAAATCGCAGGGGTTCGGCGATCCGGCAACCTTTGCCACCGATTGTGCCAGTGCCGCCACGGGCATGCCGGTTCAGGACGGCAGCTGCACATCCTTCGTATTTCTGGCTAACGGTGGGTTGGGCGACGCGGAGTTTTTCCCGAACAGCGACCCTGATTCATCGGCCTACGGCAGTGGCACGACCGTTGAGGATACGGAAGTCGACAGCCAGGACCTGAATGTCCGGCTGGCATGGGATTTGGGCGAACTGACCCTGACCAGTATCAGCAGCTATGCGCTGCTGGAGCGTACCTACGTGGACAATACCTTTGAATCACCGGCCGGCTATCATTACTTTGACGGAGTCCACGATGAGGAAGTGGAGCAGCTGTCCCAGGAAATCCGCCTGTCAGGCAGCGGCGACCGGGTTAACTGGGTCGCCGGCGTGTTCTTTTCCAATGATGAAATTGATTCCAGCACCCTCATTAATTCAACCGATACCCTGGGAACACTCTACGACATTACCTATAACCAGGAAACGACTGCGGCAGCAGCCTTCGCCCATACCGAATGGACTCTGACGGACCAGCTGAACCTGGTGTTGGGGCTGCGCTATTCCTGGGAAGAGCGGGATTATGTGGGCGGTACAACCGACCTCAATCCGACGGGCACCAGCTTTATACTCTTCCTGCCCCCGGCGTTTGGCGGTTTTGGTTTGGATCCCTTTGTCGGTCCGCTGGATTTAACGGCCAGCACCGGCTATAAATTCAGCGATGAGAGTATCTCCGGTAAGATCGGCCTGGATTTCCGGCCCAACGATGACTGGTTGATCTACGGGTCGGTTACAACCGGTTTTAAGAGCGGTATTGTGTTCGCCGATATCACCTTCAGCCCGCCCGAGGAGGGACCGCTGGATCCGGAAGAAATCACCGGTTACGAGGTCGGCTTCAAGGCCAGCCTGCTGGATCAGAGCATGCAGCTAAACGCAGCCCTGTTTTACTACGACTACCAGGATATCCAGACCCAGGTGCCGACGCCTCTGGGCCTAACCTTCGTCAACGCCGACAGTGCCGATATCACGGGCGGCGAAATTGAGGTGACCTGGCTGCCCACCGAAGGCCTGGAGCTGCGGGGTGCAATCGGTTCCCTGGATACGGACATCAGTAACCCGGGATTGGACGGCAATCGGTTACCGAATGCCCCGGAACTGCAGTACACCGGCATTGTTCGCTACGGCATGCCGGTCAGCGAAGGACTGAGGTTGGCGTTACAGGCAGATTTCAAATATTCTGACGATATTTTCAAGGAAGCGACCAATAATCCCCTGGGTAAGGAGGGGGATTACACAGTGGTTAATGCCCGGGTGGCGTTGTCTGACGAGGACGGCAAGTGGGAGTTGGCCCTTTGGGGGAAAAATGTCACCGATGAACGCTACCGCGAGCAGATATTCATCGTTGATTTTTTCAAGACCGCCAATGGCCTGTTTAATGCGCCGCCCACCTATGGTGTCAGTTTTACCTACAATTTTGAATAGCGACTGCGGGTAAACCGGAACCCTGCGAAAGGCCTTCACTATGTCAGCTGAGACGGCAGCAATTACCGGCGCCGCGGGAAACGGGCGAACCGCCTCCCTGACGGTAGGTGTGTTACTTTACATGCTGGCCCCCCTGGGGATGAGCCTGATTCCCATGACGGTTGGCGGGGCAGTCGAGTCATTGGGGCTTGACGCCGTCCAGGCGGGATTGGTGGCCGCCGCAGATCTCTCCGGCCTTGCCCTGGCTTCCGTGGTGGCGGCAATACTGATTAAAAGTATCCCCTGGCGTACCGCTGCCGCGGCAGGCATCCTGCTAATAGCCGCCGGCAGCCTTTATTCCCTGTTGGCAGGGGATTTCCTCAACCTTTGCGCAGCCAGGTTCGTTACCGAGTTCGGCAGCGGCGTGGTTTATGCCGTTGCGCTGATCGTATTGGGCGGTACGGCAAGTCCGGATCGCTACTACGCAATGGGCTTGGCAGCGACCATCGGCCTGGCGGTCATCGCCTTTATCTGGTTGGCCCCGCTAATCGAATCCCGGGGAATTGCCTGGCTGTTCATTTTCCATGGCGGTATAGCGGTCGTTCTTATTCCCGGTCTCGTCTTTTTACGGCAAGGCAGCCAGACTGAAGCAGGGCAGGATATTGACGGACCGAAAGACTATCGTGGACTGTATCTGTGTTTCGTTGCCATCATTTGCCTTTACATCGCAGAGGGGGGGCTCTGGTCCTATGTGGAGCGTATCGGTAACCGGGGGGGGCTGTCGGCAGAGGAGGTGGGTAACGGGCTCGCACTGTCGCAGTTGTTTTCCTTCGCTGCAGCATTGACGGCATCGGCCCTGAGTAACCGCTTTGGTCGCAGTCTGCCGCTGTTATTCGGCTCGCTGTTGTTTATCTGTTCGCTATACCTGATCCAACAGGCGGGCACTTTGATGTTTTTCTGGGGTGTTTGTTTGAGCCAGTTCGCCTGGATATTTATGGTGCCCTATCTGCTGGGGTTGGCGGTAGCGCTGGACCCTTCCGGACGGCTTTATATTTTCGCCATTACCTGTCAAATGGGTGGTTTCGCCGCCGGGCCGGCATTGATTTCGGTACTGATCGGTCATGAAGGTTTTGCCGTTATCAGTTGGGTGGGCGGGCTGATGGCACTGGCCAGCTTGCTGCTGGTACTGCCGCTGGCCGCCCGGCTGGATCGAACAGCCGGATAATATTACGTTTAAAAGTCATTTTTATCAGTTACTTATATGTATTTCTTGCATTATATTATAGGTTTAGAGGGAGTCAGTCATGAGTCAATTCCTTGCACTTGAAGGCCAGGTAGCCCTGGTGACCGGAGCGGCCTCGGGTATTGGTCTGGAAACGGTTAAACGGTTTCTGGCGGCCGGCGCCAGGGTGGTGATGGCGGATTTAAATAATGCCTCAGAACTGGCTGAGGCGCTGGAGGCCGGCTTTATTCAAACCGACGTTACCGACGAGCAGCAGGTCCGGAATGCACTGTTAAAAGCGGTCGACGAATACGGCCGCCTGGATATTATCGTGAACAATGCCGGTGTCTTCTCGGACTACAAATCAATCGCTGAAAGCAACCTGGGCGATTTCGACTTCTGCATGAAGGTCAACGTAATGGGCGCCGCCTATGCCATCAAGTATGCCCGGGAGCTGATGGCCGACGGAGGCAGAATTGTCAACACCGCGTCCGCTGCCGGTCTGATCGGTGCAGTAAAAATTGGTTCCTACGTTGCTTCAAAACATGCCGTTGTCGGCCTGTCCAAAACTGCAGCTCTGGAACTGGCGGATAAAAATATCCGGGTAAACTGCGTCTGCCCCACCAGCGTCAACACGCCGATGGCGCACCAGGAGGGCGGTGAGTTTATGCTGCGGGCTGAAGCCGTCTCAAACCCATTGCAACGTATCTGTGAGCCGGAGGAAGTGGCTTCGCTCATTCACTTTTTGGCCGCAAACGATTGTGGCTTTATCAATGGCCAGGCGATTATGCTGGACGGTGGTGCTTCGGCGGGGATGACCGAGGCGGCCTTCGATAAGTTATCGGCATAATGTATTCCCTCTCCCTTTGGGAGGGCTGGAGTGAGGGGTTACATGTTTTTCACAACACAACGAGTGCCGCCGATCAGCTCCGCCAAACGGTTCATGCTGGCATCGTTAATGGGGGGTAGCATGAGAGGTAAAACACGTCGGAAGTGCTCACCTTCGATCTCTGAGTAATATTGTGTCCAGCGCATAGTCCCCCTGGCCGGCCTTGTTCCATCAGCGGCAGCCGTTTCAAAAACCTCGATCATCGCAATATAATCCTTGATCGGAAAATTCTCCCCCCGGGCCAGATAAACATAGCGATGGGGGGGCTGCCAGACCAGTACTTCCTCATAGACGTCACCGAAAAAGGTAAAGTCGACATTAAAACGAATCTCTCCGTCGTCGCCGGGGGGGTGAATTTTTACCGCCTTGGCAAGGACGTAATAGTCCTTAACCTTCTCCGGGTCGCCGACGACTGCAAAAACCTGTTCCGGGGTTTTGCCCTGGTACTCAATCAGCGCCTCCAGTTTCATGGGAGCCCGCGTAAAGGGGGAAATGTCGAAGGCGCCGATGGGTTCAATTATCTCAGTCATGTCTGTTGTCCGCGGTTCTGTTTTGGAGACCTCTATTAAACAACGACCGGGTAGTGGGATGAATACCACCTACAGGTTACGGAACGCAATGGGCTTACTGGGGTGACCGGGTTTGCTCGAAGTAGAGATTTAACGGGTCGGTGCTGCTGCCCATGGGCACCATGGCGATGGCTTCCAGGAACAGGGAAAACAGTTCTGCCTGTGAGGAGATATCAAGCTTGGCGTGAAAACGTTTGCGATGAACCTTGACTGTATCGGGACTGATATCCAGTAGGCGGGCAATGGATTTACTGGAATGCCCCTTAAGAATCAGTTGCAGCACTTCGCATTCACGCTCGCTGAGATGGTCCCGGCCGAAATTTCTGAATGCCAGGTCCAGCGGGACGCTCAGGGTGTCATCCTGTGGCACGGGCTCCACCGGGCAAAGCGACCAATGCTTTTGACAAAGGCCGGTCAGTACCGGGGCAACCATTCGCAGATTGCGCCATTGGGTTTCACTGATGCAGTCCTCGGGACCGGTAATGCCCATGTAAATCAGAATTGACAGGGTGTCGTTAACCCGAACCAGGACGCCGGATTCATCCTTCAGCATGATGTCGGCGTAATAGGTGCGGTAGTACTCATTCTCGTAGAACTCGTCGGGGGCTATCTCGGTAAACCGAAAAATACCGCTGGCACGGTGTTTCTGGTGCAGGCCGTATAGCGGGTCCACCAGATAGGCGCCGGTAAAATAAGGCTTAAGCTGGGCTGCGGTGTGTTCGGTTTCCAGGTTGTAATAGAGGTATTGCGGGCGCTGTCTTTCGTTAACTGCGATAAATAACAGGCTGGTATAGGGCGTAATCAGACCGCAGGTTGCGGTAAAACTCTCCAGGAAAGTATCGTTTCCGGCGTCGGCGATCAGCCCGGCAAGGCTCTCATGCCATTGGCTTGTTGTCAGTATATCTGCTGACAATGGCTCCCCCTTGGAGTGGTTGAGTGGACAGGCGATTGCCGGTCAATATAAGGGATATAGGGAGAAATAGAAAGCATCGGACCGTACCGTACCCACTAGGGGTGATTCTCAGGTTGCCCGGGGGCGATTATATTGGGCTCACTAATCAATCGCTGGAGTCCGGAGGAACCGAATGAATCAGGCACAGCAGGCCGAAGCAATATGGCAAATGGACCGGGATCATTTTATCCATCCCTATACCGATTTTTCGACCTTCAAGCAGCATGGCAGCCAGATCATCACGGGCGCAAAGGGAAACCGCATTACCGATGCCCAGGGCAAGACTTATCTGGATGGCATCGCAGGGCTGTGGTGTGCGAACGTCGGCCATGGACGCAGGGATATGGCCGATGCAATTCAGCGCCAGGTAATGAAAATGCAGTACTACAATCCCTTTGGTCACACGGGGAATGAACCTGCCGCCATACTGGCAGGTCAGCTCGCTGAGTTGACGCCAGGCAATCTGAACCACGTGTTTTTTACCTGCGGTGGGTCGGTATCCAACGACACTGCCCTGCGGCTTGTACACTACTACAACAATCTGCGCGGAAAACCGAATAAGAAAAAGGTGATATCGCGGGTGGATGGGTACCACGGCAGCACCTACGTATCGGCCGCGCTGACCGGCATCCAGGGTACGAAATTCAGTTTTGATCAGGTGGGCGACGGCTGGATTTCCCATATCTCCGCCGCCAATCTGTATCGTCGCCCGCCCGGCGCAGAGCATTTGCCCGAGCAGGAATACGGCAACTTCCTGGTTAACGAATTCGAACAGCGCATCCTGCAACTGGGCGCCGACAATGTGGCCGCATTTATCGCAGAGCCCATCATGGGGGCGGGTGGTGTGCTGGTGGCTCCCAGGGGCTATCACAGGCGCATGTATGATATCTGTAAGAAATACGACATGCTTTACATTGCGGATGAAGTGGTCACTGCCTTTGGCCGTCTTGGCGAGTGGGTTGCGTCGGAGACTTTGTTCGATTACACGCCCGATATCCTCGTCGTCGCCAAGGGCATCAATTCCGGTTATGTCCCATTGGGCGCCTGTATTCTTTCCGGTGAAATCTACGATGTGATCAGCCGACCCCAGTGCGAAGGCGGTGTGCTGTCCATGGGGTTTACCTACACCGGGCACGCAGTTGCCTGCGCCGCAGCGCTGAAAAATTTTGAAATTATTGAACAGGAAGGTTTGTTGGAGCATGTGCGCGAGCAGGGCCCCTATCTTCAGGAGCAGGCTGCGAAATTGTCGGCTAATCCGATCGTCGGCGATGTCCGTGGCAGCCATTTCATGCTCGGTATCGAGATGGTTGCGAACCGGGAGACCAAACAGCCCTTCGGTCCTGACGTGGGGACTGCAAACAGGGTATTCAAAGCGTGCCTGAAGCGCGGTGTCGTGATCAGGCCCATTGGCAACCTTATTATCGTTTCGCCACCCCTTACCCTGACCCGGGGAGATATTGATCTGTTGGTTTCGGTGCTGGATGAAAGTTTGCGGGAAGTTGCCACCGAGTTAAAGGATGCGGGAAAACTTGCCGCCTGAATTGTATAAAGAGGAGATACCCAGATGACGTCACAAACGACCGTCTACGCGTTACCCGAAAAGGGGGCGAGTTATGATCAGGTGATTGGCGAGGTGAAGAACCTCAAAGCAAAAATGACGCCGGGCCAACGCGGCAAATTGGCCAGTACCACCTTCCAGGGCCAGGAGGAGATGCAGCAGGTAATTCACGATGCGTTCACTGAGTTTATGGACTGGAATGGACTCTTTACCTTCCAGGAAGGGGCCGCGGCAAAGATGGAAAATGAAGTGCTGGATATCTGTATCGGCGTCATGAACGGCGGTGACCAGGCCCGGGCTAACCTGACCAGCGGTGGTACGGAAAGCAATTACAACGCTTTGCATGCGATGCGCAAATGGGCACGGGCGAAAAAACCACAGATCAAAGCACCGGAAATCGTTGCCCCCTATTCGACCCACTCGACGGTTCACAAGACGGCGCAGTACCTGGACATCAAGGTGGTAACGGTTCCGCAATTGGATGATTTGTCCGCTGATGTCGAGGGCATCCGTTCTGCTATCGGACCCAACACCATCGGCATTGTCGGGTCCGCACCGAACTGGCCATACGGTACGGTTGACCCGATCGAGGCGTTTGGAGAAATGGCCATTGAGCACGATCTGTGGTTGCACGTGGATGCCTGCGTCGGCGGCTATATTTTACCCTTTTTCAGGAAACTGGGTGTGGACATGCCGGCCTACGATTTCAGCGTGCCGGGGGTACGTTCGATTTCCGGCGACCTGCATAAGTACGGCTACGCGCCCAAACCCTGTTCCACCGTACTTTGGCGGTCCCAGGAAGAGCAGAAATATCATTATATGCCCATTACCGAATGGGCCTGTGGCCTCTACTTGTCGCAGGGCTTTGTCGGCAGCAGAACGCTTGGCCCGGTCGCCGGTATCTGGGCGTTGATGCACTACTGGGGGGAAGCGGGGTACCTGGAAAATGCGCGGCGGGTGTTACACGTAAAAAATTCGATCATTGCCAAATGTGATGAAATAGCGGGCCTGAACACCTGGAGAACCGACGGACCCCTATTGATGATCGAGTCCGAGGGTTTTAACGTAGAGCTCGTCGTCGGCGGCATGGAGCAACGCGGCTGGCGCCTGCTTGGCGTGAATAACCCCCCGGCCATTCACCTCACGCTGGATGTTATGGAGGAGGACTACCTGCAGCAATTCCTTTCCGACCTGGAGCAGGTGGTGGCAGCAATCAAGTCCGGCGAAATCACCGACGAGGGCTTGCTTACCTACGGTGGTATAGGCGATGCGGATTCAGCCCCCAAGTGGCTGTTGAGTGCGGTTGAGATAATGGAAGGCAACTCGGTTAACGCATAGGGCAGACAAACCATGAAATTATTGCAAAACAAAACCGCTATTGTGACAGGCGCCGGACACCCGCAGGGCATCGGTCGCGCCATCGCCCAAAAACTGGCGGAACAGGGGGCCAATCTGGTGATAACGGATTTGGCCGGTGCAGAAGGGCTGGCGACAGTCGCCGCTGATTTACGTGAACTCGGAGGAGGCGTTCTGGCCCTGTCCTGTGACGTCACCCAACGTGCCGAGATCGACGAAGTCATCGCCGGGGCAAAGGCTGAATTCGGAACCATCGATGCGCTTGTCAATAATGCCGGTGTGGCGGTCGGCCATGCTGATTTTATGCAGCTTGACAGTGATCAATGGGATTTTTCCGTCGCGGTGAACCTAAAGGGTGTCGCTGACTTTTGCCAGGCTGCCATTCCGGCAATGAAGGAATGCGGTGGGTCGATAATAAACATTGCTTCCCTGGCCGGCCTGGGTGCCATGCGGTCAATACCTGCTAACTATACGGCGACTAAGTACGCAGTCATCGGCCTCACCAAATCCATAGCAGCACAGTTTGCCGGCGACCAAATTCGGTGTAATGCCGTTTGCCCCGGCTCGATCGTCACCCAAATGCACGAGCAGTCGCTGGAACTGATTGCCCGCGAGCACAATGTCAGCCTCGCCGAAGCCCAGGAAATGGAAAACAACGCGGTGCCTATGGGTTACTCCGCACAGCCCGGCGTGATCGGAGATACGGTGGTCTATCTGGCCAGCGATCAGTCCGCTTATGTGACCGGAGTAGCCCTGCCGGTGGCAGGCGGTATGGCCCCGGGGCTTTAAACACCGGCGTTAGCATAACCCAATATCAACCGGGAGAGACCCATGGCGAAAGTCAGTGCAGAAAGGTTAAGAAAATATCGTGAACTGGACAGTTCAGCCCTCCAATTCAACAACAGCCTGGTCCAGCAGTTTTTTGACCGCGCCGTCGAACAGGGCTACAACCTGGACCCCGAGGCCCATCATCAGCATTCGGGGTTCTTCCAGGCGCCGCACACTCAGCGGGTGGAGCAGGCGGACATCGCTATGTTCGGATGTCCCTGCGATCTCGGAGCAATCGGGTTGGGCGGCACTCGGCATGGGCCACGAGCGGTTCGTGAAAGAGGCCGTTTTTTTGGGCCCTACAATGACGCTACAGGAAATATCCCCTTTGAACAATGCCGCATTATCGATATGGGGGATGTCACCTGGCGTTCAGCGAGTCTGGATGTGCGGGTGCAGGAGGATATCTACCGGATGGCAAAACAAGCAGCACAGGCGGGCGCCTATACCTTATCCTGCGGCGGTGAGCATACCACCAGTTTCGGCGTATTAAAGGCATTATCGGAAATACACGACGACAGCTTCAGCGTTATTCACATCGATGCCCATAGCGACACCATGGCATCCTGGGGGGGAGATGAAGTGAATGACGGCTCTATCTTCAGGCAAGCGGTGCTTAACGGGTTTATCGACCCGGAGCGCACCATCCAGATAGGGATCAGAGGCCGGGCAAATATGCTGTGGGAGTTTTCCAACGATTCGGGTATGACGGTTATATCGGCCGATGAGGTCTTTGAAAAAGGCACCGATTACGTAATGGACAAAGCTCGGGAAATCGTCGGTACCGATAAAACCTACTTTTCCTTTGACGTCGATGGTATCGACAGCTCCTACATGATGGGCACCACCGGGCCGGAACCCTTCGGTCTGACGCCGCGCCAGGTCAGGGATATTATCCTCAGTTCACGTGAATTCAACATCATCGGCGCGGATATGGTTGAACTGAATCCCAACCGCGACCAGAACCAGATGGCGACCCATGTTGCCACGGGCCTGTTTTTTGAACTGCTGTGCTTGCTGGCCGACTGCCGGGTGGCGCAGACCGGATGCGAAAACCCTACCAACTGGCTACAGTCCGAGTAGCTAATAGTTCAATTCCCCATTCCAAATCTTAGATTATTTAAGGGAAGTATCGCCTAGCTCCACACAGCTAGCCAAATTTTAAGAAAGTTTCTATGGTGTGCCGAAGTACTCATAATATTCCTGGAATATAGCTTGGCTCTTTTCAGCATTTTTAAGATCTGTATAAAATTTATTAACTGAATGTTCCAGAAAAACTTGCTCAGCGGGTTTCATTGCCCGCTCTTGATTGAGTGATCCCCATACATTCTCGACGTCAGTGGAGGTCATCTCATATTCGAAGGTATCAATTGCGTCACCTTGAACAATTACCTCGTATCTTACCTTGAACGCAGTATTTGAAACGACAGGAATAATTCCCAGAGTAGATGCAGCCAACATGGCAGAGGAAAATTGAGTTCCATCCCGCTTTCTTCTAATGCCTTTCAAGACCCTAACTGCAATGGGAAGCCCTGCGGATTCCTTTGATACTTCGGAAAAAGCACTATAGCTCTCAAAAACGGGTTTGAAAGAATTCTCCTTGATATTTGTGATAAATAGAACAGGTGGGTATAGGTCTCCTTGATGCTTATACGTAGCTGTTTGAAGGACCTCCTCCGCGTTTACTCCGAAATGAAATAGAATACTGATGGAAGCCAAAAGCACTCGTTTAATCATAGTTGCTCCTATTTATAACAAAGTATCTGAACCGTATATTCGATAGCTTTCTGAGATGCGGCCTCAAAGTTATCGGTAGAGGTGTCAACCGAATATGGGATATTTTTCTTGGTGAGAAATTTTCCGAATAGATCCATATTAATTCCAAAATTGAGATTTTGAGCCGTAGTACCAGTGTTTCGAATCATCATTCTTTGGTTGAGAGAACTTGAGACAACGCCCACCAAGTTGCCTTTGTAGTCCACGATTGGTCCGCCGCTGTTTCCGGGTTGAACAGGTGCAGAAAATTGCATAGTACCTTCACCACCTTTAAGCCCCCCTAATGAACTTATATTACCGATGGTAAGGCTTGGATAGTCGGCTAGGATTCCGGCTAAAGGGTACCCTGTGGTAAATATCGATTGTCCCAACGATACATCCTTTGGCTGCACCCGAATATACTGATTGCCAGAAAACTCTGTCTGGAGTACTGCCAGATCAAGAAGTTTACTTTTTTCCAGCAGGATAGAAGGTTTCTTGAAGCCCTTGTGTTGTGCTTCGACGTATAGACAGTCTTTCACAACGTGGTTTGCAGTAGCAACGACTCCATTGTTTTGTATAAAAAAGCCTGTACCAGTTGTAGCAGGGGGTATTTCACCGAGCACTTTTTTTATATTTGCAGCGGAACTATCCAGAGCCGCAGTTGCACTGATTTTTTGCAAACTTTGGTTATCATATTGCTTTCCTCTTGCCTCCTATATTTTTACAGGTGTCTCTAAATTTTACCAACAAAGGAAGATTTAATATCATCACCACAAAATCTAACTCCCAAATCTTGCTAAGACTAATTAATCATAATGGACACACTTAGAAAGAGAAAGTCCTCCTATAATTTCGTAAGCAATAGACCACACCCACTTTTATATACTCACAAGAAAATAGATGACAAGGATGTGACACCTACTTGAATATAATGCGTTTCCATTAAACACTTCACCCAAATGAAGAGTACTCATTTCAGTCCCTAAATAGATGTCTCATATCATCTTCATATAATACTATTGAAAACAATGCTCCAAATGGAAATGAAATGAACCGAAATGATAATTGGTTAATAAATACTGTTTCAAAGACTGAATTACTTATGCAATATGACAATTAAATATCGCAATTTCATCCTCT
>JAAAKM020000498.1:1459461-1587239 GCA_010016025.2 Alatinidae sp. Z8VKAUB7J3
TAGTATGTTGAATTTCATTCTTCCAAGATTAATCTAGCTATTTACTAAACACAACTACATTGATACACATAAGATCACATTTTCGACATTCACAACAACAAAGTAGGCGCAGCATCCAAAAACCACTCTAAGAGACCGTTCAAGAGGTACGTACGTTTGGAGAGGGAGGGAGGGGGTAAGCACAAAAGCAAACATCCATTGTTTTAGTGATGTCATTCTATTGTTTAAGAGCGAACAAGGGGTGGCGGTGTTAAAAATTCCAGATTCTGAGCGTGTGTACTATTTGAATGGCCCCTAATGTCATCCTGATAGATTAACTGAAAGATCACTGACACTTACTTTTATCTTGTACAATTGCCTTTACCAATTTCTTCTCTCTAGTGTGCAGCTGCTCAATCCTTCATTACACACTTTTAAAGATTCAATGATATTCCTACCTTGCATCTTTTCCTAAAAATTGTATATATATATATATATATCGCCTATCTTTTCTTATTTGTGTTAACACAGCCAACCTAAAGCATAAAGTAAAACGCTCATTAGACATTTTAAAAGAGATTTGATCTATTAAACAACAGGCAAATCTCATCATCTGTGGAAAAGGGTGTGCCAATGCAAAGATGTCCAAGATTACATATAGACACTCTAGTGGTAGCATACTCCCTCATGTACCCGAGATTGTCACTATTTCGTCATGGCCCGTCACATTTATATCTATAACTTCTTATAGGATTTGGCTATTTCGTGAATAGTCAGGAAACATCCCCGATTGTTTCCAGCATTTTCAAGCCCTTTGAAGACCTTCTTGAGCTCATTTATTAAAGAAGTGTTTTGCTTTACTTCTCTGCAATGGCTAAAACCAAAGAAGCTCCATTAATTTGCATACATGCAATATTCAATAAACGATATAACAAACTAAAGCTGATACTTAACTTTATCAACTAAAGACTGCGTCCTTCAGAATCCGTGCACATCTTCCACTACCACTCATTCTACTTGTCTAAAAGAATGCTTTCCGTCATCGTGCACTGAAATCTATGGGGAGCCACTCTCTTGTTCTAGAAAGGAAATGAAAATTGGTTAATAAATACTGTTTCAAAGACTGAATTACTTATGCAATATGACAATTAAATATCGCAATTTCATCCTCTAGGTGTATCTCTCATATCATCTACACATAATATTACTTATTACAATGCTCGGAATGGAATTTTTGCTGCTCCACCATAGTACTTTTGCACGCTATCGCTGCCGCCATGCATATCATAACATTAACAACGTTTGCGCATTTCATTCACACCACCACATTCACCAACACGGGAACAACATTTTACTGGCTAATCTAACTAAATGCATTTAAATTTTACAACGGGTTAATTTTCGTTTAGTTTAGCAATTTATTTGGCGTAGATTATATCCCGTTAGTATGTTGAATTTCATTCTTCCAAGATTAATCTAGCTATTTACTAAACACAACTACATTGATACACATAAGATCAAATTTTCAACATTCACTATAACGAAGTAGGCGCAGCATACCAAAAAGACTCGACTGTCATACTGATAGAATAGCTGAAAAACCATTGACACTTACTTCTAGCTTCTACATTTGCCTTTATCAATATTCTCTCTCTAGTGTGCAGCTGCTCAATCCTTCATTATACACTTTCAGATATACAGATTCAATCATATTCCTACCTTGCATCTTTTCCCATCAGTTGTATATACATAGTCTCTCGTTTCGTACTTGCGTTAACACTACCAACCTGAAGCATAAAGAAAAACGCTCATTAGACGCTTTGAAAGAGATTTGATCTATTGGACAACAGGCAAATTTTTCTCTTACCTGCAGCTCTCATCATCAATGGAAGAGGCTGTGCTATTGCGAAGTTATCCAAAAGTATATATTGACACCCTATTGGTAGCATGCTCCCTCATTAACTTTATGAACTAAAGACTTCGTGCTTCAGAATACGCGCGCATCTTTCACTACCACTCTTTCTACTCGTCTAAACGGATGCTTTCCGCCATCGTTTACATATTTTTAACTTTCAAATAGAAAACGGATATGGCATTGTCAAGGAGAGTTTCTTGGTTATTGGCTACTCATTGATTCGTATATGGGAACGGAGGTTAGAGGAGGTGTTCAGTGTCACGGAAGAAAAAACATATTTTTATGCCCAGGATGGGTCTTTAACTGATAACACTGGTCGACATTTTTTTTCGACCATAATGTTACCAGGTAATGGACACATGTTTCTGTCACACCACCCTGTTGACAGAAGGTGAGGGGCAATTAACGTGTGATACCACAAATAGGAACCCCTTTCCTTTACTAAGTGCCTTTGGTCATTTTTATCGCATTTAAGTACAAGTTTACATTACTTTTGTCCACGATTGTAGCTTCTTCACCCTGGAAAACCTTTTGGCCGTGGATGTTTTTATTCTTGTTTTGAAATTCCAAGGAAAACTTGTCAAACTGCCAAGTATTTTTTAGCCCCGTGACTGAATAAGTGTCTAGTTCATTTGCGACTGCCGTGGCTTGGAAACTACTTTATACTAAACGGTTGCTGTAATCAGTGTCTGACAACAATGATAAGCATAATAAAATCCGTTTTTTAACGCAACATTAAACTACTTATATATGGAACTTTGTTCCGTGTCTAACTCTATCTTTACCGGGTGAAGATTATTGACAACAATATCAATAGAATAAATGATATAGTAGAATTGATTAAGATGGGTTAAGATTAAATAGATTGAGCGAATTTACATTGAATAGATCGGTAATGAACAAGGCATGCAATTACATATGTACAATGTTAGTTGATATGCAACAGCTAATCTATTGAATTTTTGAATTCTGGTATAAGGATCATCGCAGCATGGACTTTTAGAAAAAGAGCATCTATGTTACTATACATCACGTTTTAGAAAATGTTAGATCATCACGACACTGTTTTGTTTAGCAACCTCTTGTCATTTCTTTAAAATGTAGAAATTCAGAACTATCTATTTTCGATCATTCCTATGTAATCAATGTGAAACAAGGATTGATTACAAGTTAACAAATTTCAATAGAATACAAACCCAGTCTCTAACTTTTATTATATGCACAAACATATTAAGACACTTAATATAAGGTTAAGATCCACATCGTTGTAACAGACATAAAATGATCAATAAAAAGAGCAGTTAGTTTCATCTCTTGGTTATTAGCAGTTATGAAATTGTAAGTCATGTTCTTTATCCTCTTGCACTTTCACGAGTAATCTGATCACGAAAACTCTTTAATTGCGATTGCATTTGAAATTCACAACGAATTGATGACAATTCATCTATCAATTTAGAATTATACTAATTGTAAATTGGTTTACGACTGTGATAATTTAACTCCCCAAATCTTTTAAAGATAATACTGTCCTTCTAACGTTTAACATGTTTCTTGTTCTCTGGCAGTGGCTCAAGTCAATCAACTTAATCCATGTTTTATAGGCCTTTAAAAAGGAGACCCGTGTAAGAAAAGAAAGGTGATATTTTTATCTGGTACAACGTATAATTAGAAAAATTATTTGTTGCAAAATACATTCAGAATTAGCGAAAGCGATAATCATCAATTTTAAGACACAGATAGTAAACACCTTTGCAGAAATGGTGGTTAACAGATCTGATAATACCATCGCCATGAACAGGCCTATACACATATTTACCGTTTGGATTCCTTCGCAGCTTAAATATGATGATTCGTTTAAGAAGGCGCTTAACTAATAGTATTTGTATTCAACCAGCCTTATCACAATGCAAAGTTGTGAGCAGCCATATCTTTCTGAGGTTGATATAAGAAAATAATTGTTACAATCGTGGAGCAACACCGCAAGTTGCCAGAGCATAGATTGAGAAGACTTTATACAAAACAATAATAAAAATAGTTAAACTTTTACTTTACCATTCCATTTTTTAATTTCATGTTCACCAATGCTATTCCATATGTGCTTACACAGATACTTGCAGAACAACTATCATCATTTCAGCGGAAAGGTTTCAACTTCCAACAGCCAAGACTTTGCAAAGCAAAGTAAGGAAGAACTATAATGTTGTTGACAGAATTACTTTATTCCCGTTCAGACCCTCCAGAGATTCAGATTAATAGTATATCTTAGTTTATCTCAATCCAAATTCTTTTGTTCCAAGCGTAGAGAGAAGCACAGAATGGCATCCATGCATATTGAACATCAGTGTTCACAAATCGATTACTTTAAAAGGCAGACGTAAGTGTTCGTTATAGACATCATTACCAATACTTTTTCGAAAGCTTGTTTACGAATATTTTGTGAATCAATTTCCATATCAAGGGGCTAAGTATCTTTTGATATACGTGCTAGGAAATGTAACCACGCTGCAAATAAGTACCGTATCAAGAAAAAAAGTTTACGAGAGGTAATGTAATAAACTGTTGTGTTTACGTCAATCATCTGCCTCAGCATTGTGGTAATGGCATTTGCTCAATGCTACAAAGGTCGTAATTTGTAATCCCAGCTGTGTTCTTAAATCTTGACGATCAGTTAAAGATATGAATTCTGTTCCCTTTTACAATGATCACTTTGTGTTCTGTTGAGAAAGTCAATTATTTCAACTCAATGTCCTGATCTCATGCTAATTTGTCTCGTTTAGGTGTAAACACAGATGAAGTATGCGACTATTAATACAATTCTAAAAGTATACTGAAACTTTTAATATTAAAGGGCTTCAAAGAAGAACGCAGTTCAAAAGAATGTTGTTTTTTAATGAAGTGTCTTTACGAGTTGAAATACAAGTTTCCTGTCATTATAAAATAGCAAAAGTACACTCCAAGTTTTAATTTTGTTTCTAATCAAAGAGCTCTAAGATAGGTATGAAGCTTCTCAATGAGAAAAAGTAAACTTTTCATAGTCCATTTGTGTATATATGTTCAGGCATTGCACGGAAGGACTAATCCATCCAGTTATTACACGCAGTGATTGAAATCTCTAGGCATGTCATGTAAAATGACAAAAATGCACTTGTAAGAACCACCTCTTTGTCTTACATGGTTACGCATGCGCTGATGTACACCTCAGGACTCATGATGATATATGCAGCAGACAACACAATGACATAGTAAATCAAGGCATCTAATGACTGGCATACATTTCGGCTGTTGGTACGACCCCTTGCTCTTGTACCGAACGTCGACTCGACTGTTGTCTCAACTGATTTGTTTCTAAAGGGTACAAACAGTAAATATACCAATCAAGCACGGGCCCAACTTCATTGGTCAGGGGGGAGGGGGGCAAAGAAAATAATTCTCAAATTTTTTCCTTCTCCTTACGTCTTTATTGCAAACAGGAAAGTACTCATACTCACAAATTGGAAATATAAAGCAAGGATCAATCATTACAACATTGCCAAAGTCAACATTTCTGAAGCAAATTTTATTACGAATCTGAGGATTTTCTGGGGACGTCAAGAAATTGTACGGGGGCAATTTGGGGCAAGAAATTAGTTTAGGAGGGGCAATGCCCGCCTTGCCCCCCCTCCCATAGCTTTTTGCCTGATACCAATCAATAGATATCTACGATACATAATAGCTAATATAGCATACGTAAGAGGTGTAATGCAATAGTAGATAATATAAAAGACAAAGTTATTAGCTCTTGAATCCTGATGGTCCAGAGCCACACCAGAGCCCAGCGCCCACTTGTGCCCTAACCACAAACTATCCTAATAATAGCCTCAAATACTGCTATATATATACTCATCCAGAACGTGCTGGAATGAGAGGTGATGATGTCTATAGAATTTGCCTATATTTAACTTATGTGCCTTAGATAGTAAACAAGCATTGTTTGCCATCTAGCTATTTGCTGAACGTGAGCAGCGTAGGCACGTTCATACCCTAAATTTAGCGTATCTACTTTACCTAGCACTCGAATTATAGTTCAGCAATAATGAACTTAATTTGAAGCAATATCAAGACTTCCAAAAGCACGAGTGTCTATATACATTAGAAGTGGAGTCATCAGTGAGGTCAACAACACTGTCAGGCATTACGCATAATGCTTAATTTGAAATAAGTTCAAATACAGGGACTGTGATTTCTTTTCAATTTGGAAGTGAGATATAGTGCATCGAGAATGCAGATGGAGAACTTGTCTATCTTAAAGCATTTTGTGGGAGTCTACGAAGATTAGACTTTATTACTCTTAATTCAACCTTAATTAAACTTATATTAGCTTATTATGCAGCTCTTTGTATCTTCTCAGCAATACTGTAAATGTGTATTCTTGCTTGGCTCTTAAACTATACGTTTCACTTATTGTTTTCCAAAATGCAGGACGTTTCTTGCAAACTTGTATTCAATCCTGCAAATCTCTGTGGGCATCTTTTTTAGTTGCCATCTTTCTCTTAGATACCATAGACTAAACTGAAATATTAAAAAGTATATTGACAACTTGTTACAAATAATATAATGTTATTGACGAATTGTCAATGAACATCAACGGATTATTGGAAAACACTGAAACTGTAAACAATTTTCAGAACAGAGCGCCGGCTTTCTCTATTTAAAGAGCGTCGCTTTCTTAGCATCCAAGTGAAAAGGGGAATGTGGTTCTGTCAACAGGCTAATAACTTTGGCGATTATCGACACATGTCGGATTTTCTAGAAAATAGTAAATACTGGAAGCATTATGGTGACAACTACACCGACAAACTATAGGTACAACGCCAAGAAGGAAACTACAATTTACAAAGTTTCGTCTTTTCTTTAAGACTTCGTCAGGTCCTTGTGCACTGGGGGTTACAACGTTAATGCAATCTGGCACAAACATAGAAAAAATATCTGTCACTAATCGCGAGTAGCATTGTAGGAAATAGCCACGATGTAATGCTAGGCCAAAGGAAAATGAAACCTGGCAAGTACGACGAATGTCAAAGTAACTGCGGGCACAACTAGTACAAATAAGGCGGGTGTTAGGAAGGCGAAATAGGCAGACAATAAAAACAAAGCAACAAAGTAATTAACGCCCTGAAATTACTAAAGCTGACTAATTAATAAATATAATTAACTAAATAAATGAATTATGCTATCTTATCGCAGAATCCTATGGCTAATTAAAGGTGCAAGATGATAGCTACCAATATTTAAGTTATTGTTGTCTGTATTTTTAACGATAGCTGGTTCTTTTAATTTCACAGACGCCAATCATTTTCATGTAATATGAGATGTGCTTCGTCGAACTTTGGAAGATTTAATGTTTCATTTCTGTGTCTAAATAGTGCATTTTCCGCATGGTTTTTAGTTAGAGCTGACTTATGTTTGCGTTTTCGTCGAGAAAAACAATTCGTTTCATCACTATTTGCTTTACTGCACCCACTACATGGAACGCAAGATGACCCCAGCTCAGCATAAATGTCGCAAAAGTTAGCTTTACCGTAAGGAGTGATTACTTTAGAATTAGGATTTGTGTGTAGGCCCTTGAAGCCATCGATTCTTACTCATTTTTTAGGAATTCCATACAATCTTCATATTTAAAACTTTTTTATCGACGAAATCCATACTTTCGTTAAATTTACAAAGAGAAAAGGTGAAAATTTCATTCACCGTGAATGTTTATTTGCATACATGAAATTACTAACGTACAGAGCGTATTTAGGCTATTGCATTACGTACTTCTTTAATACTATTTCCTTTTTTTGCCTAAAATTGTGTACAATGCTAAGTAGGCCTTCGTATTCTTATGTTATTGTTGCAGTAAATGTCATGCCTCCGTCCTATTTTCAAAGGAAAGGTTTTCAATATTTGACTTTGAATGTCATCATTATTATGTATTATTATGTTTTATGGCTCAAAAGTGTAGTTGTATTAATTTGAGAAGACCTGGGTAAAATTTGGCCTCTCCCTAGGTAAGATGATAGAAAATTATCTAGGCTTAAAGCTGTGTATTTCGGCAGTTTCCTAATGACTTTCCCAATTTTCTATCATTGCAGCTAATGTAACTTCGATTTCTGTATTGGTCAGAAATGGCATTCAATGGTCGTAGAATACGGGGAGGAGGGAAGTGAGGTTCACGCTCTCTAAAGAGAACACCATCGATTAAGGGAAGTCTGCATGCAATAGAGAGCACCTATATGCACAAAAGCTCGCGTATTTTTAACAGCATAAAATACATTAGAACTATGAATTTGCGCACTTTTTGCCTCAAGTTGGGGTCCTCCCCTACGTCTTTGCAGCCCTTCGTATTTCTTACTTCTGTGAAACCCGTTTGTGGCATCGCATGGCCGTACAAAAGAATGCCTTGTTTGGTGGACCTTGTTTTCCTGAAGGCGTACATGTTTTTGCCTCTCTTCGGGAACGAGGATTGTTTCACAATGAAATGTTCTTGTTGATCAACATCGAAGTCCCTATCAGATTACTATTTTATAAATGTGGAAGAAAAGTTAAAGAAGATCCCCCTTGCTACTTCGTAAATATGTCTGACGGTGATCCGTATGAATCAACTGGAGGTGGCTTAAGGTTAAAAGGAAAAGCCGATAAACTCGTTAAGAAGTAAGTATTCTACTATGATGCTTGCAATTAATTGAAACCAAGAGTACATGAAGCTAAGGGGTATGGTAAAAATACCGTAGAGAAATGTCTTGTAAAGTAAGAACATGACCATTTAATTACTACCCAGGCCACAAACGTGTCTGTTCATGTTATATTGTGTCAAATTTCACTTCCAAGACTTTTCATTTTACGTTGAACTGAATTACACAAACAAAAACAGGATATAGTAAGAATACCGATTCATTAACCTAACCTATCGGTGGTTGGCGACCATAAACACTAGTACTGGCCGTCGTAAGCCGGGGTTCATACGCTATCATCGTCATTTACGACCAGATATGCGATACTGCCTAACTTTCACATTTGAGCTTTGTAAGAGCTTACAAGCTGTACCCATCTACGCTTGTAAGGGAGTCTAAAAATATTCTTCTGCTCGTCAGTAAAGACTACATTTTTCCTATTAAGTTAAGCCACTTGCATGAAGTAAACTGGATATGTAATGGTAGACTGTCAAATTATGATTCTTACGAATGTAGGATTATGTTTGACGAGATGAATGGGATGGAGGTCTAAAGAGGATTAACTAACCAAATGGATGGAAGGCAACAAGTTATAATCAATATGTGCTTCCGCAGTCCAAGAAATATTAAGGGTTAAAGAGACTGTATCAATTTTCTTTACTAGAAACAGGCCTATATAGCATGCACAACTATGCACTTCTTTTCTAGACTAGATGTGTTGTTGACATGCAAAGCATTTGACATATTGCTTCTTTGGCCACATCTTTTTTCTATGAATTTTTGTGATAGCTTTGTAAGGATATGGTGACAAGTAACATTGGTGCTGTTCCCCAGAGACAATTCCTTGTAAGCCAGTTTTTGTTCCCCCAAAATATATGCTACATTACGAGGAATTCCATGAAAATCGCCAAAAACTTTCAAAAATATAAATGTTATTTATACATGTACACATACATGGTGTTATATACCAGTAAAAAGCTTATTAATAGCATTCCTCTCTTAACTCTTTATACACAAAGTGAACCAATGTCGATTATTATTTGGTATTTTTAGTGATGTCAGTGTCACCCTTGAAATCTCTGTAGTTCATGATTTTCAGAGATTAATTTTTTTCTTCCCAGAATGTAGTTTACAGTGCTGAATCTACACTTTAGTAAATAAGTTCTTGGAAATTTTATGTGCATAATTGTAGTAAAAGTGGAAAACTTCTAACTAACCTCCTGATCAAACAGCATCATAATGTTTGACAAACCTAGATACCGGAAGATGGTGACCATAGATATCCAAAGACAAGCAAATATGTGTGTTAATACTGATTATACTCATGCTTTACAAGCATACAAATATTCATTGCAATTCATCCCATCTCACTTTCCTCCCTTAAACTTCCAAATTCCTCTCCTTTAGAGGAAATTTATTGCAGTAGTAAAAGCACTTGAAACATTAAATTCAGTCAACTGATCCACTTTGTTTAGCAGTAAAATACAGACATGGGATGATTCTTTTATTGATGACATTTGCTTCCAGAATAACTTGTGTGCTTAGAAGTATTTAAGGAGTGTCAATTTTTTAACTCCAGTATGGGAGACAGGTAGTTGGTAGTCATCTCTTGTGACTAGTTCAGGGAATGACAATCCTTCCTACAAGATTCAGGTTAGAAGAGAATCTTCACTCTTTTAAAGAAGCTGTTTAGGACAGGACCATTCTAAAGGTCAAACCAAGAGTAGATGGAACTTCATAGTACCCAACCATTCTAGGAGACAGACCCAACTTCTATCTTGGTTGTTCTCAGGAATTTTGCCATGAAATGGTGACAGCAGCACAGTAGACATTTGAAAGGCAATTGATTAGTATGTACTACAGAAAAATACCCTCGGTGCATATTGAGGTAGAATATAGTGAACTGATATAATTACAATCTAGAAGACTTAATTTTCCCTTATTTCTTCCTTAAATTGGACTCATGTGAGTCATATGCATACATTTTGCCATGTGCATTTTTACATTTTCTGCAAGCACTCTGTGATTTTAAAAATGATTGGTAGTTTAATATTATTTTGTATATAAAGGAAGAGGAAAGATAAAGGGAAATGCAAAGAGATTGTTGATCTTGCAACACAAGCTGATCCATCAAAGCAAGAAAAGAAGAAAAATGATGGCTCTGAAGGTGATCATAAAACTGCAGCAGAGAAAGCATTTGAAAGGGTTCAGGAAAAGAGGGTATGCCATAGGTACTTTTGAAGTGGCTAGGCAATATGCCTATGGATGTATAAGTTGCAAAGGTTCTGTATTTTACCTGTAAATAGCAAGCTATAACAGGGAGTGAAGCATGTAACTGACTTCTCATTTGATCAACCAGCTGAGTCCTTTTTCTTAAAAGATTATGTCAACAATTACCAACTGTTAATTTAGACAGTAAAGTACATCTAAACTTTTGCTATTGTAACAATGCAACTCATGTTCTACCATGACCTGTTAGTGCACAAGAGGAAAGACACACAGCCATTGTTTGAAAACCAGATAAACCTTCCCTTCATGCATAGCTTTTTCATAAAAATTCTATGACTTTACCATAAAGAGAGACACAACTTTTTGAGTCGTAAATGTTGTAGAGTGAATTATTATTTGAGGATTATAACACGAGAATGATCAATTTTAGCTCTACAGTACATACTTATATGTCATGAATACATAATTTGGGAATACATCAAATCAGGGGTTTTCAGCCTGGGGGTAAAGGCCCTTAAGTTAAATAGGTCATGAGCCGTTTTGTGGGGGCTGCAAGGGCAGTAAAAAGTAGGCGTAATACTTAACCAGTTTACATTATTTTAATAAGACTTTTGATGAACTCTTGAATTTAAATTTTACTAGGGGTTGTCAGGTCGTATTGGATCACTAATAAGGGTCATACTGTATTACTCTGCATAAAGTTGCATGCAACTATAAGTGGAATTCTTGCTTTTCAGGAATTTTAGAAAATATATTTTTGCCCTGGTTATAGTTGTGTGCAAACAATAAAAGTTTCAAAATACTTTGAAAAGAAATCTCACAGGTTGAATGAAGGTTTCCAGCCCAGAGTACTTTTTTCTTGATGATTCCATTGAGGCAGAATATAATATTAGTTTATCAACTTTCGATAAAATTTCTATAAAATCAGTAATTAGCTATAATGCAGTACCTAAGGAAAGGCAAATACACAACTACAAAGAAAGTTGTAGCTAAAATTACCAAATTCTCAGTGTAAAGATAGGTGCTCAGAGCAAGCTGTGTAGATGAAACATAATGTGATGAACTTTCGGTGTCTTCTACAACCATCCTCAAATCAATAAATGACAATATATGAAACACAAGTGGTTAAGACTGCAACATAAACAATAAAATATATTAACAATTAACAAGAGACATACTAAAAGAGGGAGAGCAGAGTCGAACTGTTGTTCACATTAAGCGTATAAGTGTGTTTAGACAAAAGAAGGCTCTTTTTGAGAAGGAGCTCAAATTCTCAAGAAGCAGAGGCGAGAAAAGTGAAGTCCGAGGCTGAGAACGGATGAGAACAGTTTTTAACATGTAGATGAATACTAGAAAAAGAAGGGTTAGAAAGTGTTTTTCCAGTTAAAGGTGAAACTCCCAAATGATTCAACAACTGTCAAAACTGACTTAGTGTCTGATTTAAATATCCTTTTTCACAGAAGTGACACTTAAAATGGTATAAAATGCCTGAACATAATAATTTGGGGGTTCTGTACTTACACTGAAGAAGTTAGATAGAAAAAATGAAGAGCAAAAAATTAAGTTTAGTTGAGGATTGGCTGAGTTCATTGAGCTGTAAGCACAAGTGAGTGGAGCCCTGTAAATGGTAAAACAAAAATAATGTTACATTTACAAACCAAAGAATACTCAGGGGTTTCATAATTGAATTTAGAAAGCATTTTATGAAAACAAAAATCAATAAAACTAACAGGATAACCATTTTTTACAGTCATGGTATGTTGTTTACAAAGCTCTACATTAAAGGGAGCATACATTGAACAAATATTAAGAATACAATTGAAGAGTGTACACATAAGGACTTTTCTTATATTCTATAGGAAATTATCATATGTTAAGAAATACAAGGTAATAAATACATTGTTTCATCTAATCTATTTCGAGTTCATCCTTGTCACTTTATTCTGAATCATTGGGACTTTGCTGTTGGTCATTGGCACACTATACGATTTCTAGGGACAAGTCAACATATGTTTCCTTTACATCACTATTACCAGCATCATCACCACCATCACAAGTGAATATACTAGGTGTGTGTTGAAGCAAAGTAATTAATGTACAAACGCATATATGTTTTTCTTCACTTCATTTGATATATTTTGTGTGATTGGTTTCTATACATTAGTACATACTTTTAAAATTTGTTTCCTTTATAGTTGAATGCAACTAAAACCAGTTATAGTTGTATGCAACTTTACACAGGGTGCAACTATATGCAGAGTAATACTGTAGTACAAACAGTGTTAAATAGTGCTAAGGCCCTCCTAAGCTATCCAAACTGGATGATATGTGTATATTTTAATGATTTCATGAGTCCTTTGCTCTCATCTTAAGTACACATGCTCTGTCAGTGCTGAGTTTGGCTTATGATTCAATGCCCTGCTTAGAAACCTGTGAGAATGTCTTCGATGAACATAAATATGTGTGAGATAAAAAGGGAAAGAAATAAAAAAGGAAAGGAAAAGTCTGAGGCAACACAAATGTTCCTCTTTCCATAGGTTCTACCATTGCGGTGGTAGCAGGGGGTGCCACTCCTATCCCAAGTCAAGTTTTGACCACAAAGATGTAGAAACATGTCATTATTGACCGACAATCCACTTTAGCTCTGAATCAGCTAACAGTGGACATCAGCATCATCTTCCTTTCAATTTAGAAACTGACCTCTCTTTGTTATGTGAGTTGGTCAAGGAAGGTGTGCAACCGAGCGTATCAAGTTGTTCAAGTTCTTGTAGAGGTTTATACGTTTGTACATATTTCAACATTCAGTCATAACAATTATCATCATTATCATCATCATTATCATCATCATGATCATCATCATGATCATCATCATCATCGTCGTAATGATCATCATCATCCTCATCATGACCATCATCATGATGATCATCATCATCATTACCATCTTTATCTACTCATTTGTCTTTGCCTGTCACAACCTCCTGCCTTATTCGTTTATTGGCATTTAGTTTTATTCTTGATGTACTTAATTTTTTAAAATATATTTCTGACAGGGAGCGGAGCGTGTTTTGAAAAAAGCGTCAAAGAGTCACAAGCAAAGAGTGGAGGTAAGATTTTCTGTTGCATTAGAAGTTTCAAGTTAGCCTCTTTTATTAGAAGTCATAAAATATATTTCTTCCAAAGATCTTTAAATTTTTAATAAAAAGAAAGGTAGGGTTTATGACGTCGGCACGAAGATCTATTGTTTCTCTTAAAGATAAGCTGAAAGAGAGGGGGTCTGGAAATAAGGAACATTCGATGACGTCATAAATATATCTTTCCGTACGATAGTTATCTAATGTTTGCGTTATCGGTTTCGAGCTTAGCAGCTTAAAATTAAGAAACTGAAGCCATAATGATGCCGTAAAACAACTTTGAAAAGAATTCGTTATCAAATATTTCTGTAATTACAGCTGTGACCAGTGGATAGTCCCCAGCTCCAAATGCCAGAGTACAATGGTTTGATTCCGCAATAAGCCATGGTGACGCTAGGAATCGGACCTACCCACACGACTTTCCGGCAATTAAGGATATCAAGATGAGATGCTCTTGAAGTAAGGCACTCGGTAGCATGAAACGAGGAGCCAATCTTCAAGAAGCAGACTTGCCAATAGACTGAATGTAAGGGCCCCACGAGAGATCTGAACACGATGGAGGACCAAGAAGCTTTACAGATGAAATTCCTTGAGAGGAGCATAGTATACATTGCGAAGAGTTCTTATTTGCTATTTTGTAAACTTGAAACTTGTTCAACATAGCTGCTACCTGACTGGCCTTTCAACATTGATAGCAACACGATGAACGTAGGAATCGAGTGGCAATATCCTGGCTTTATAATTTTGCAAATATCACTGTTTAATCAACACAATTTTCTCTGGATCATTCATGCGCCGCCGGAAAAATTATTCGTGCAATGGGAGCATGTAAAGGTTACTAACGACCAGTGACTGAGAGAGGAAGAGCGAGGAAATGTGGTTCAGAAAATGTTCAATAAATGCATGGGTGACTTGGCAGTACGAGAAAAGTTTTGGGCAACTGACGTGTTTTATGCACATGCTGTGATAGTAATACTCGATGTTCGATAATCATCGATAATATCCACTCTAGGATAGATCATCGTGATACTTTAAAATGAGGCTGCAAACTTTTTCTTTATTTACCCATTCTGAAAGGGAATTAGTAGTTTTTTGATGTTCCCCTCTGGTTTGGGAATTTTCTTTTTCTTCGTTACTACTTTTGTATTGTTTATAAAGTAAAACTTATAGTTCTGAGTTATCTCCTTTCCGTCGTATAAACTCTTACATTTAGATCTCCATGGAAAGGGCGCTAAACAGGATAGTTTAGAATCATGTTGTAGTTGTTTTAGCTCTGATCCCTATTTATTTCTAAATTTACTGTTTTTGTTGCTGTAGGAACTGAACGAGTATTTGGGGAATCTATCGGAACATTATGACATTCAGAAAGTCAGCTGGACAAAGTAAACGTTTTCTTGTCTGTACCATGGCATGACTTGCAGGAGAGGATAGCACTCGTACTACCGAAGTACGATATACTACATCGCCATTTCTTGGCCGGTCGACAATGAAAACTATTTTCTCGTGTGCTACACGCCTGGACCATTTTTCCATATTGCGACTTAAAGCAATTGGCTTGACTCTACTCGATGGTTTTTGGCTGCGAACCAGGAGCCTACATCCAAGACAGGTGTTGCTTGGACTAGATGTCCACGTATTTCGCTCCAATAGGTAGTTTTAATGTGGGGTACTCAAGAATGGGATCGCGCTGAACCGCACCAGTTATTTACTATCGAGTCTGATTAATTCAAGTCTGATTAATTCCAGGCTATTCAGATCATGTCTTCATCCTCATTTGGAATTGAGTTTTGAAGTTTACTCTTTAAGTTGCCTGGTAAGACATGTGTTAGGACCGAATT
Source organism: Alatinidae sp. Z8VKAUB7J3 (assembly GCA_010016025.2). Classification (NCBI taxonomy): domain Eukaryota; kingdom Metazoa; phylum Cnidaria; class Cubozoa; order Carybdeida; family Alatinidae; species Alatinidae sp. Z8VKAUB7J3. The sequence continues at coordinate 1,475,246 of JAAAKM020000498.1, forward strand.
CCGATCAGATGGAAACTGACGTAATTTAATATTATAAGGTCTTGTAATGGATTCGCTTCATTAAATAGATAGGGCACTAAAATCAATGTGTGTTCATGGATGTTATGGAATACTATTGCTGTTTTTTAACACTTTATAGAGAACTTACGTGTGATGTTGCAATTTCATAAATATTAGAATAATATTTCGCATTTGCATTCTTATTGTTAATATAGTTAGCCCTTCCAAAATATAGAAGGGTATGTTTAGAAATAGTCAAGGTGCGCTCTTTCAATGTTTGGAGTATGTCTAGCAAAACGTTAATATAACCCAATTCAGAGTTTTATGAACAAAGCAAAAATTAAGAGCTTTTCCTTAAGGCCTTTCTTACATTCAAAGGGCCCTTTCTCGCCGTTGGTATGAGATTTGAACGCTATATTTTGTATACGCGCATTTGGTGGCAGGGTCACCATTCAATTGTAGTTTTATTTTCGATTCCTCGAAAATGTCATATTTTTTTCAGTACATTATTTGGCTCAGGACAAACTCCAGAAGTAACTGCGGCATTAATTTAATTCCAGTGCAATACCACAGCACTGTAGATGCAGTATACTTGTAGGTAATACAATCGAAGAATATTCTGGTATCAGAACACCTTCAAACGCAGATCCGGGAAACGAGAAAACTTACAACTTTCTGACTACACGAAAATCAAAGCAATCAGTTGTTTTCGAGCAGTCTAATAAGACAGGTTCAACATTAAAATCCATTGATGACAATGTTATACGATTTGACATGGAACTTTCCTTTTTTTTCACTTCGCCAGAGGAAACCGTATCGTGACAAAAAGTGGATGGGTTGAAGGGACCCATTCAAGGACTTTATCTTTTAAATTTTCCCTTCGGCGCACACTGACAATGGCACCACATGGACATGCTGAAATGAGGATTAAATACTCGCAGTACTTTAATTGATGTGTTACAAATACTCTCTTCTGGTTTGTAACCTGCTCTCACAATTCTTGACCCCGTAATAAAGTAGTAAGATGACGCCCTTTTTTTAAATAAGAAACCCGAGGCCTCCTTGTAAAAGCAGTTTGGTAATTGTTCATCCTGTTGTAGTTCTAAACGTTTCTTAACAGTTTTCCATCTTACATTGTTCAGTAGGGTTAAATACCTCCTCCGCATTTACACTTAAAACCAGTATACTCACTGGAAGGGAAATGTGTTCTGTGACAATTACTGGCCAACTAGTTAATCTGGGAGGCATGTTGGGAATGAAGGTCCCCTGTAATATTCTCCCGACAGCAGGGCACGAATTTCTACGTATTTTGGATGCTCAACTTGCGAGTTCGGACATACAGAAAATGTATTTGTGATATATTTGTCTGACGTGGTCAAATATTCAAAATGTCCCATTCTTTTCATTTCAGTAATTCACCACGGTTTCTTCAATTCATTCTTTTTGATTTGAGATAGTACTAAAAGCTTCTTAGCCTTTTGTCCGTCGTAGTAATAGTGTCTTATAAAAAACTGTCTTATAAAAATAGCGTGTACTTGCGTCTCTTTCGGTCCTATGACGTCAGACACTTCTACTTGCGGCACTTAAAGGGTCAGACAATTCGACACCGGGGTATTGCGATACATGCCTTGCGCAAGTGTAGCATTCCATTTTACGAAGCGTCATATATTGCATGAAGGTCAGCTACATCAAGGTCATACAGTACGTTTCATAACAATCACAATATCATTTCAACGACGTACCCAATAATATTAAGGAAGAGGCAGTTTTCTAGAAAATAGATATACCATTAACTAACAAAATACGAACACCTTAATTCATGTTTTCACTGATTTCCGTGAATTTTTCCAAAATTCCCTAATTTTAATCACAAAATGAATCCAGTTTGAAACTCCCTGATAATTCTCTGATTTCCAGTTGGCTGTTAACCCTGAGCCTTCTTCAATCATCCTCTCATGCCCCATTTCAATATTGGATACGAGAAGAAAAATACACAAGAATGATACGGTGTGAAGATCGACGCAATTATATTGTACTCAGAATGTAGCGTACTGTACATAACGGGAAAGAAACTTACAAGCATCGTCGCATCATAGAAAAATTTGGAATCCTCACCATTATATTGCATTCTATCTATACATTACAGTCGTTAAAACTTTTGTCATTACAAAAGTGATCTGCGATGGCGATGGCAATACAAATATTCAAACGCAACCAATAGAAGTAAGTAAATCGGGTTCAAACAGGTACAGTAACACAATACTCTGCAATGGAACTGTTTCTAAAAGGGTACAAACCCACGTCAGGCACTGTTCTCAGATCATGACACTTTAGTAGGATAGCTAACATTCTGCCGTTTTCCCTTTAAGAAGCAGCACAAACTAAAATATGTCAAAAGGAGCCACAACTCGTAGTTTAAGAAGCATTCGCCGTGGGAGTCTTTTGAGAGGTATGAGACAAATTACGGTCACATGCGGGAATCTCGGTTAACTGTCTTTTCTTTCAACAGTATCAATATTAAAGAGAGTGGCGGTCAATTTGTAGGCTAGTTCTATAAAAAAAGGCTTTTAAGGTGATTGATATTTCAAATGACCTGTCATCAACGAATCTCGTTTTGTGTCTCCTACATAAGAATCTTATGAGAATACGTTTGTTTATGTCCAAACAATAAAGGTAGAGCACTATACGACAGGCTATATCAAAATACAAGCACTTTTGATATGCAGCTGATGGGAGAGAAACACTTTTATGGGCCACCAAGGGGAAAGGAAGCAAACTGTCTCCAAGGTAGAAATACTGAAAATTACCTGATGTCAATATGGTCCATGTTTTATCCAGTAGACAAAAAGTAGTAATTTTGGAGCTTTCTAGATACCTTTTAGAATGTCGTATTTAAAACTTCATGCCTGTAAAACATTATCTAAAGTTGCTTTACAACGTTTCCTTCAGTCAGTATTCCTTACTATTACGGTTATAATATAGACAGAAGAAACATGCAAGTGTCACCAACGTCAGTTATACCGGTCCCACCACAAACATTGTCATCTATCAAAGTTTTCAAAGCGGAAGTTTGATTGTTTCCAGTATCAATCAGTTCGAGATAAATGTTTCCTATAGCAAGATTTTTCCTGAAAGCATTTAGGATTGTCTAAGAACAAGCAACGCCCTTACATCATACACTGAATTCACTAGTTCTTAAGTCAACTCGTAACACCACATCAACGATCGACATTTTATAAAGTTGAATAAACACAGTAGTAAGACAAGATGAAAGAAACAAAAGTGCCTTAGGACTTGCAATTCAAATCAAGAAAAGACATGTTTTAACGTTTGAGAGGTATCTTTGGGGTGGCAAGGTTAAGAAAGCATCTACCTGCGTAGTTAACACCAATTAATATGTAATGCCTCTTAACGGAATAAAATGCTCTAAAAAAAAACCTGAGGATAAATGATATGAACTATTGGTTATGATCCCTTTCAAAGAGGGCAAGGATATGCAAGTAGCGGTTAGGTAATCATGGGATATATGTTAAGATTTCGTATAGAAACAGTTTACCTTGACGCTAGTTGATGAGTAAACGGATCCTACTCGCAGTGCAAGAGGGATATTAAGTACATTCGTCTAACGATAAAAGTATAAGATATGCATATCTAGCAGGAAGATAAGTAGCCACTGTTTAAAGGGAAAACGGCACTAAAGGAAGACGCTGACACCTACCGTTGTTTTTGAGATGTTATTGTTATGCAAGGACGGAAAGAATCATCATAATAATAATACAATAGGAATCTTACAGGTACCAGACTGTGTCGCTACTTGAAAAAGAAGCCATTTGAAGGCGTGGAATGGCGTCTTGGAGCAGCTACCGTAACACTTTGATGACTTAACATTAGAGGTTATGGTCTCTTTTACTGTAACTGATGTTATACACGCATGTCAGTGAGCAATGTGGTATTCTATCCATCTGGCAATAGCTACATAGCACATCGAGTACTTCATATTGTATGTAATATCGTTGGCGGTTACTACATAAAGCAAGCAATGTTTATGAATGTCACTTTGCATTGAGGTAGTCCTTTCCGTTTTTGTGGGCGCGAAATATAACAGCAGGATCTTCCGTCATCCATTTGCTAATGAACTCTTTAAAACGAGAATAGCTATTTTTTTTACAAACGGATCATTCTGTCGTTGAGGTAATGTCTTTTCCTTATTCATCTTTTGTCGTCCTATGGCTCGCTCCTTTCTAGTAACCAGTCTCCTTTTCATTTACTTTCTCGTACTACCCTTCGATCATGCCACCCATATAATAATACCTCCTTTTATTCGCTTGATAACCGTTTCTCGTGAGTCTGCGATCTTACTGATGTTGAGCAAATGCTTGCGCAGTTGGTCTCTCTTCCAGTTTATCATATTCCACGTAAAACTCTTTCGGCAGCTTCCGCCATGTCTGGGGATCAAAGTAATAGTAGGTGCCTCTCTCATAGCTGTTTGTCTTCACCTGGGGTTCCATGCCGGGGGCACGTGTAATCCAAACACGCTCTTCCTTGTGATACCGGTAGTCACGTGCATATCTGCCAGAAAAGAAGGAAGATGGTAGCCAGCCCATGGAAAAAGTGTCACTCATTGTCACAAAAGATATAATTTAGTTTTTAAACGCAAACTGCTTTCATGTTTTACAGCTAACGTAAATGCTAGAGCAAGAGCCATCATTCTGTGTCTGCTAATTCTAATCCCATGAAAGGGTAATACAGGCCATATATTTCACAAACGTATAACAGATCACAGTTAAATTTGAATGTTGTAAAGTAGCAGGTCTAATGAATCTTGGTGGGAAGGTAACATGTATCACACTTCTACTAGTCTAGGGGTTCGCCTTGAATGTGTGACAGTATGCCCTGTTGCTCTTCGAACCGGGGTGGCTACAAAGCTTCGGAGCTGAGGCCAGAATGGCGAAGAACTGTCGTCAGAAGAATCAGACAAGGCCATTTGCAGGCAAGGAACGTTTAAATACAGGAAGGGGCCTCCGAAGTTCAAGACAAGTGAGCAGAATACGTAAATACGTATATACTGATGCTAAGCTACCCACACGGACGCAAATCCACGTAACACAAATACCATGGGAGAAGAAGTTGCAACGGCAGAAAAGAACCACCAAAGAGTGAAGCAAATGGGACTAAGTAAATAACGGCGGAACGGCAAAAGACTCAACATCAGAGCAAAACTGAACAATTTGATTAACAGATCAGGGAAAGTACTAAGAGATTTCACTCAACCATCTTAATAGCCACCCAAAAGATCCATTTGACAAAAGAAATGTTTAGTATAACAACAGTCTTATAAAGTTCTACTGTATATCATGGTGATGGTAATTTACTAAGCGAATATTACGACAAACAAATTATTAAAATGATTAGAGAGCAACAGTAAATTTTGTTTCAAATTACAGAATTTCTCGTCAATTAAATATCTGGCTTGGGACTATACTGAACAATTATACGTATAACATATAGCAAATAACCTAAATACAGATAATAGGGGAAACATTATGTCAGATCCCAGGCCTTTTATGGGATTGAAAAATAACCATAAACAAATTCAAGCTATTTCAACGGATGCCCAGAGTCTTTAAAAAGTCAACAGGGGCCTATTTAAGATGTCGACTTATTTAGCTACAGAGTTATATTCATAATAAAACTGATCGCTTAAGGGGCAGAAAGTGGACAAATACAGACCAAAACAGGAATCGGGTAGTGGCCAAGCTACTTATGGAATGATCAATGGCAAAAACCACGCAAAGAGAAACATTGGGAATGGGACAATAAGAAGTCATACAATAAAGACATAATTGAGAAAGTAAGAAGCACGAAACGAAAATGTACGGGTCATTCATCTGGGCGAGCAGAATCAAGTGAACAAAAGGATAACAGAATGGATAACCAAATAAAGAACGGGATGAAAAGGAAGACCTGTTCAGTGATCCCTGTAATTCAGGCACAGAGATGATGTTGTCTGTGCTTTTCAGCATATAGTTCAAAGTCTTTCATCCCATGCAATTCCGTTTATTTGCTCTCTGTATATAATACCAACCGTAAGGATCTCATAGCATAGCATAGCAAACAGGAAAACAACCATGAAGGAACAATACATCCTAATGCAACCTCGTGTTGTTATTGTCATACTTACAATTCTGCTGCTGCAGCTAACTGGAGGATGTCTCCACAATTTGTGTAGTAAAGATAAAACAACAAATCTTCCCCATATCTGCCCAATTTAATTGGAGCCAATTTGTCCCTTATAAACTGATTGATCAAGTATTCTTGTGGTACATGAAAATCTGCAAAGAGATGAAAGAGGCGATGCTGACAATAGGTACCGTTCTTTTACTATGACTAATCAAGTAGGAGTCATAAATCATTCTTCTCCTTCTTTGACTCATCCAATACCCCGAGGCAGTGGTGAAGCATTGAAGAATTTCGAGCTCTAGAACCCCCGCTCAGTAATCGCAGCAGGTAGCTACTTTTCAGTGAGCCCGGATTCGCTCTCAAATAAGCTTTTCGGCGTGGCATAGGGGCGACCAATTCCTCTCTTTGCTTCCGTGGTCCAAAGGGGTAGCCTTCCATTTGGTTCGTCGTGGTGAAAAACATAGCCAGCTAGGGCCAAGCGGCACTTTATAACGTGAGAGATGGGTAGTAGGAAACCGTATAAGTACTTGTTGGTTAAACGAGATCTCCAAGCAATGTTGTATACTGCATGTAACATCTTGGTGTAGGTGCCATCAATTCTCTTGCAGTAAGTAGTATTCAATGTCTAGAAATCTGAGCCATATAAAAGGATCGTTTCTACACAAGCTCGGAATACCTTTCTTTTCGTGTCTCTCTTAATCTGTGCCTTTCACACCTTTGTTAAGAACGCAAAGCACTCCATGCTTGAGCAATTCTAACGTCCATGTCATGGTCAGCGATAGTGTATCCACCGGACTTGCAAGAGATACAAAATATCGTACCAATCATACGATCGTTGGGGAGTTGTCACATACATCTCTTGCTGACAATTTTAAACCATCTAGTAACTACTCAGGTAATACACCATCAATGAAGTACCCCAAAATGTGAAATGATGGGGTTAATAGCAGCGTTAAGGTCGCAAGCAAAAGGAAATACATTTTGAATTGAACATAACAGCTTAAACAGATAATTAGTGGTACAGAATCACAGTATACATAACATAACATAGCATAACATAACATAACATAACATAACATAACATAACATAACATAACATAACATAACATAACCACCCCCCACCCCCATGTACGAGAAGAGCAAAGAGACAATGCAAGCTAGGGTTAACAGTTTAATACATAAAAATTTACAGTCAAACAGGAAATTATTTACACTTCCTTATGCAGCTAAGTGAGTAAGAATATCAAAGAAAAGTGGCAATTGCTACTCCGAACCTGCTGATAAAAGTTGAATAATTATTCTAGTCTAAATCTAAGTCTAAGTCTAAGTATTTACGCTAAAGAAGCTTGAACAAAGACTGCCTGACCCAATAAAGTCCATGGCACTTTTTTGGAATGCGACACTATATGTTAATGCGACAATGTATTAAACATTATTTTATATATCTATATTAAGCATTATTTTCTCCCTTATTTCTAACTACCATAACAATAATAATGCGCGTGACCGTATTCGCCACTCCAGTGCTATTATCTCTGCTCACTAAAAGTAAGTCTAGTACGTGTTACATGTTTCAGAACTAAGGACCAATGCTGTACTTCATGTAAATAGTATTTACTGTTCTTGTTGCCCTCATTAAATACAGCATAATCATTCTCAGCTGTCTCCCATTAAAATATAATTTGCACTAATGAACCCTATTGATGGGACACTTACGTCCTCGAAAGGTACTTCTTTTAGCGTCAGAAAAGGAATTCCATTTGCGGACGTCGGTGGTGATAATCCCATGGTTTTGACCACGTGCCATGCCGATTTTGCTTACTCGCAGCCATATGCTGTAAATGCGCAGGGCATCTTGTTGGTTTAGTTGTTTATTGGCAGAAAGGGTTAGTTTCTAATAATATTGTGTTAAATTTTCTGTTTAATATTATCCGTATATGCTATTACACCATGTCTCCTATGATATTATCTCTCTGATCTATAAGATGCTCCAGTTCGTCTATGTAGGACGCAGAATAGACTTGGAAGCACAGTTGGTGGACAATGTCTTCTCCCGCGAGTGAGTTTTAGAGTAAGAAAGTGTCTTGAAAGAACATTGATCTTGATTAGTTTGAGAATTCTTTTAATGACTTCTCTGTTGCTTGTGACATCAAAAATGTGATTCTGCTGTCACGGCTCTTTGGTTTCTTCTTTCGCCACTACCACAGTTTTATTTCTCTGGATATATTTATCCCGGTATTCATTGGCAATAAGAACGTCATGCTTTTTGCAAAGACATCTACAAAGGGTGATGTTCTACTGTCTTCCCTTTACGTAATTAGCATTTGGGTGCAGAGTGCTTATCTTATTGAAGAAAGGCGTTGTTCTTTAACAACTGCAGGCACATCATTCTCGACAAATCTGGCTGATAGATAGATAGATGATAATCTACGGAATACTGTAGGCTAATTATTAGAATCCAGAATCCTGACAGCGAGAGGAGTATCTCCCGACATGTAAATAAGAAAATAACTACGACTCATTTTATATAAACTCTTCCATCAATGTAATCGGTTGAGTCAAGATAGGTTAGTACTTTTTGAGTGCAGGAAAAAATCCTTTATACGTTGTCTTTGTTGCACAGGGTGCTAATCATAAATTTGTAACTGCGCAGGTATGTAGAGATATCTTAAAGCGTTTGGACTAAATGTGGACGCAACTGCAGAGGGATAGTAGGCATATTGATTGACGCTCCCCTCTGTTCAGAGCTCACTTATTTCTTGCGCAGCGGATTATTTTTACTTCACCAAATCTCCTCCAAAGTGGCTAAGATGTTCTTTTGTACCTAAAAATTTACATTAAACAGTCAGAACATCGATACACTGTCAGGAGCAACAAGAATAAATGACGAAAAAAATAAAGGACAATCAAATTGACAGTTTCTATATTATTTAAACAAACTAGGTGAATGTGAAACTGTAGAAAAACAGTCATTCCATGCAGATAAAGACAGAACATCTACTTTTGTATATGTTTTAAAGGAACAGTACTTAATACTCACAGAATGAAGCATTCAAACTTAAAAGTAAGGATGCAATGCATGCTGACATAAAACGAGCACCCACTTTAAAAATTGCCGTAGAAAAGGGACTATTTTAGAGTGGGACAAAAATCTAAAGAGAAAGGAGCGACTAAGGTGTGTAATATTTACCCCCATGACGTGCACATTTGTTTTCAATCTTAGATGTAAAAGTAGTGGAGAAGCATTATATTAGTAAAATGCTGTAAATCCGATTTCAGAAATGTTACTCAATAGATGCTATTGTAAACCCCTATTGTAAAAGAAAATTCTACCTAAGATGGAAAGTGCGAGCAGTGTAAGCACCGCACGCTATTTAGAGAAACATTGTGCGTCATTACGGAGAAAGTTTAATAAGTTTCATATAAATGAATAAAGTACTTTCATGGCCTCCAGTTATCAAACATCTCGGGCATTGAATGCTTCAACTTAAAAATAAAAATCGAGCTGGGTTTTGTTTCATACTTTAAAATGTTGTCTAATTTGCTTAAACGCGCAAGCGTGTGGATCCGTGTTATTTGTCTTTTAACAGAAGATTTATGAAATGATTTCTGTTAGCGTTCTTAAAGTATTGATCCAGTATCTTTATTGCTGGGCTTGCCAATGCCTAACACGTCATTCTGTCTGCAGTTTACTTTGACTCTATTCTTGCAGATAGGAGTGACAATAGAGACCATTAAAAACAACGTGTATCCTATCGTTACCGCTAAACAAGTTGGGCAAGGTAATTTGTTCAGACAAATTAAATGCACAGTGGATTCAGAGTTTAAACATGATGTACCACCGTAACTGAATTGTTTTTTTTATAAACTAGCCGAACCACAGATGAGCATCACAGGATATTTTAATAGGAAAGGGCGTACTCTCTGTATTAGGATTTGAATCGTACTCTCTCCTTCTTATACATGTTGTTATTCTAGCAAAGCAACAGTAACAACATAAAGATAAAACAAAGTTTACACTGATCCCGAAAAGCAGCTGACAAACAAAGTGATCAACTCAACAGGTAGCAGAAGTGCTTAATAAACCATGCGATAAGTGTCGAAGAAAAATACATCTGTATTCTTTGTTACGTTACTCGCAACTCTCCTTTTTTCTTCCTTCTTCCCTCTACAGTCTCGTCTAAGTTTTTATTTAATCGTTATTTAAATGCGCAGGCAGAGTAACATAGATGTGTAGCAAACTCCGAAAGGAAACTTTAAGAATTACAATAAATTGTTTTACCAATTCCTTTCAGACTCACAATATCGTCAATATTATGATGACTGAAAAAGTATTTCATGAGAAAAAAATAACAAGCTATGGATTTTTCAAAGATGAATTAACATGCAGGTTCAACTAAAACCTATCTTTTGTTAGTTTTTAAAGATAAGCTGTAAAAAATTACTTTTGAAATTAGAACTAAATAAGTCCAACGAAATCTATCAAGTCTTACTGATCACTGTTAGTGAAAAGTTTGGCAAACCTAAAGTGATCGTCACGGAAGAAAACAGATTCCTTCTCCATTTCTTAACTTACTACTCACTCATATTTGATAGTTGCTTTACACCACTCAGAGTTGTAAACCTGACTCAACTGGCTTCTTCAATATATCTGATAGCCATCAATTGCAACAAGATTTTATTTATAAGTCACTTATTAGTTATTTCTGTTATTTGCCACTATCTATGCCCTTAAATTAGACAAAACAAATGATTCCATATTGACTATTCCCTTCAGAGAGTATTTGAAATTATTTAAAGCAGGTGATTTAAGTAAAAGTTGTCGAGGTATTGAAAATTTTGTGCCCTCTTGAATTTACAGCCTCCTGCAATAAAGGTTTGAGCTTAATTCGTAGTTCTTTACTTTTCTCATATTTTTCTTCACTCCGTATGAAATTGCTTCAAAAATCTAAATTGCCTCTGTCTTTGGTTACTTGTAATGTTTTATATAAAATGTATAATATTTATGTTAACAACAGCCCACTCACATCTTTTCGGAATGATTACAACTTAACGAAAATATCCCACCACTCCCAGTCTACTGTCGTATCAACAGTCACTGTCATTAACCTTATTGACTCTCTGGCTCTGAGGTTTTTCTAGTTCACTGCTCATCTAAGAATGTCTCATTCTTTGAGTTTATTATGAAGAAATACTAGACAATACCGTATGTCAATCATGGTATCTGTATGAGTCCCTTGATCAATTTCTTAATTCTTCATCTAACATTTACCGGTCATCATTTAATCCATAAATATCGTGCATGTTTTGCCAGTCACTTTTTACCTTTATTCAAATCTGCTTAACAACAATCCGGAAAAAAGTTCAGGTGAAAATTGTGGGAGGGGGAGGGTACGACCTTTAAAATATTTTAGCCCTTTCCAACCCTAAAAATTGTCCCGTCTTGTAAGATAAGTGAGCAAGATAAAGTCAAGAGAATAGATGCCCTCTATTGAAAATTATTTTACTTTATACACTCTACCCCGGCCCTGATTACAATTCGTGTGACCAAAGAGAGATATAATTTTTCTAATGGACGATGCAAAAGCAAAACTGTCCTGATCAGGAGCTTGCAATTGATTAAGTCAACTACATGTGACAAAAGGACCAGATCAAACAGCACGCGTTTTGGACTTCTTTATTTCATTGTTTAAATCCAGTAGTGATAAGTTCCTCAATAAGTAGGATCCTGACTGTTCCGTGGGTCTTGCTCACTCTGAGGATGTTTTTCGATGATCGCCGAGTCACATCAAACAATAAACATTCACAGTAGCTGTACAGTAGATTTCCTACTTTGTTACATAAACTTTCTTATTCGTTTCGTTTAGATCTTAAATCAGTTTTTCTGGCGAGCCGCTGTCGGAATACTCGAAAAGTTCTCTTCTTGTACAAAGTTTGCAAATCTGGTTGAGCGATCGATTTATAGTGCTTAAAGTTTCCAGACACACTAGTAACAGCAATAAAGTAAACATAGAAAATGTTTGACAAAGAATTGATAAAAGTGGACAACAACATTATTTAAATTAACACGTATATAACTGTCATCGGTTTTTTCATTGGAAGCCACACAAGCTGTAAACAAATCTTTTTTTGGGACAGATCATTTTTTTATTAAAAAATCCTGTTTAGATATGGTTGTCTAAGGAGATCCATTGCGTGATGGAGCATGAAACCATTATTTTTTCTGGTCCGTCTACATATTAACATCGGTTGTCGAAAAGATTGTGCTTATAATGGTTTTGGAACCAATTTTATTGCAACTGTTTGGAGATCTGTTCATACAGCATGCGCCACAATATCGTTTCATGATGGCGGATAATAGCTGCCACTGGAATCTGTTCTTCCTTGTCGCAGTCATAAAATAGGGAAGGGGTTCACCAAAACTACACAACGGCTACAATTAACTCAAAGAACGTTCATAGGGACGTCAGGACAACTTCCGTTTTAAAGTGAATCCTACAGTTTGTCAAAGTCACTGAAGTCAGAATATTTTTTTTTTCGTCCAAGCTGGGCTCAACTTAAATGCATTCTTAAGTCAAAAGTCAACATTACCAATTTCATTTTAGGAAGAAAACTCCTGTTATGCTCTCTCTCATTCTCCCTACAGTTTCACACAATTCCACACCTGGGCGTCTATAAGATAGTTTCGAGCCCCCCTCTATAAACTACACCGGTTGTAGAACACTTTTCGATACGTTTCAGTGAAAAGTTGCTCCGTGTAAATCGTCATAAAAATTTACAACGGTACTCGAAACCGTTTTAAGCTTGGGCGTGAACGCAATATTGATCATTTCATTATTGATATGTAATCGCCCAGTAAAACTCGTACCTGACATAAATATTATGTTTGAAATAAAATGACTGTTTCAATCGAATATGTAAGTTTTATGTTGGTGGCAACAGTTAGGGATCTATCAAAAACTCGCACAGTGCTTATAAATACCTATACAGTGATCGCGTAGTAAATATGGAACTTTAAACCTCGTGGTTTAAGTTGTCAAGTATCGAAAAAAACTTTAAAACAGATAGAAGAGCAATTCTTCTTCCTCAATTTTAATGTGGAATTGCCAACAACGTAAATGCATCTTCATTAATTGCGGTGAAGATTTTAAAATATCTATCATTAGCCCTGGTGAAAACAGACACTAACGTTGGGCGAGCTAACAATACCTAAATAAAGATAGGTCCAAAGATCACGGTTTATTTTTACGTTGTGTATTTAACTATCTGTTTCATGGGAAATGCAATTTTAAGATTCAATATAAATTATCTACATAATCTGACGCTAGAATCGCTGTATCGTCAGCAAGGTGAAGTCTCTGTAATAATGAAACAACTAATCATACCACTTTATGCTGCTCAATAAACATATATGTATAAATAAATACTACGAGAGATTTAATTTCTTAATAATATTTGGATGGTAAAATTGGTAACAAATAGAATGACAGTATGCACCAATGACTGTTAAATCGATATTGATAAAGAGGATATGTTATGACTACAGTAATAACTAGAATCATAATCATGACAATAGAAGAGTATAAAGAGAAAGAATTAAGTCAATTTTAGTCTACGAAAGTTGGTTGTTCCATTCCTTGTTTCTATTACAAAATATGAGGAAGAACATTTGAAAATTTATGATCCAGTGATAAGAACATTATGGGTCGTTTCCTTTCCAGGGTAGACTTGATGTTTACGGAAACCTACTTGTGCCCTGTATTAGGTACAACATCCAATGAGAAAAAGGTGTCTCAAACTGAACAGCAATAAAACGAAAGTGATGTTCATAGGTACGCCCAACAGCACTGTGTTGGAGCTGAATGGATAGAGGATCAAGCAGTGTCCCACTACAAATACCTGGAGTCGAACAAGACGGCGAATGGTGAGTGCAGTAACGACGTCAAGACCCTCATGGCCATGAGAAAGAAAGGCATGCTCGACTTGGCTCACGTCTGGGCGGATCATGGAGTTTACAGAAAGGTCAAGCTTCGTTTCATTTGTGCCATCGTATGACCGGTGATGACGTATGGAGCTAAAGCCTGAACAATACAGAAATCGCAGGTCAAATGGATTGAAGCGACGGACCTGGCCTGGCGTGACCTGGCGTGACAGGACGACAAACGAGACCGTCCTGAACATGCTCGGAATTGAAAGAGAACTTGTAGGTCTCGTTAAGAGATGCAAGCTGGCGTTCTTCGGTCATGCGTATCGCGGTGGAGGACTACCTGGCGACCTGATAACTGGCTATCACCAACGAAAAAGGAGGCATGGGTGGACGCGCCAATAATACATCGACGACGTGAAAGGGTGGACAAACTCCACGATGGTGCAAGCGATTCGAAGGACCGTGGGCAGGGATGAGTAGTGGGCTTTGGTGACACGTGCTGCTGAAGCTGTCCATTCTCGACCCCGGGGACGCCCTGATTGGATTGGGTTACATTGTATTGAATTGGATGCAATGAGACACATTTTCCCCTTTAACACTCATCATCATCATTATCATCACCATAATCATCATTATCATCATCATCATTAACATAGCCAAGGTCATCATAATGAAGGAGAGCATTAATAGGGTGAAAATTGCTGAGAGATATTGAAATAGTAACTCGAAAATAATTCCAAGACTAAGTTAGCAAAATTACAATCGGTGTGGTTTGTGTTTTGTGAATAGTAATCTTTCACAAAATACGATTTTAGATGACATATACAAAGAATTGTTTTCACTCTGTTGCAAAAGGTTGTGGCGAGTGAAGTTACTAAAAGTTTCAAGTACAGAATACTAAAGGCTCTTACAGACAGCAGAAAATATCTCAGGAAAGTGCGGGCTAGAATTAGATAATGCTGTTAGTTTGAGGAAGACAGAAATTCCCCGTATGTGCATCTTTAAAGAAACAATCGCATGCAATTTTTCATTATTGAAGGATTTTTCTAATGATGCAAATGCTGTAGTTCTTTGTAATGAGAAGGGAGGAAGCCTGAATCTAACAGCTCATAAGTGCCTTTTACCAAAAAAGACTATATGGCGACATACTAGTGATGCGTTACTAATTTTGTGTGAAGTACGGATCGGAGAAAATTAACGTAATTTAGTATAAGCATGAACCATTATGTGTATCGAGACAGTGTATTTTAAGATTCATTGAAATATCAATATTTAATATGACCATGAAATAGGCAAAGAAACAAAATATCATTATTTTAGCGTAAAAAACAAAAGAACGCAGCATTGTTGATGGACCGTACCAGTTATTGATAGAAGAAAGAATTGAAACAGAAAATTAAGATACAAATGAGGACACAAGGGTTGTGCCAAGAGTAGGTTGCCTTGTCAGTTCCCTGCGCATTATAGTATGCTGATATAAGAGCTAAGTACATTTCAATTAAATTTAGATTATCTTCTACTAAAACACATATTGGTTAAAGGAATCACCAACAAGAATTTTCAGCAGCAATGACACATGCATATAATGTTTCAGTACGGAGTAGTGACACCAATTACAGCAACCATTATAAAGGACAATTAGGCAAGCAGACACAGCGTCTTTTACAGTCTGTGCAGAGGATTACCAGCGAAAAATGAGGGTTACAAGCAATACCGACGTAATCAGCTTTGTTCCGAACTATCGAGATTATGGTAAAAGCTTGTAAAGTTTAGAATAACTCCTTGATACTAGTAACATGTACATAAATAGATACATATTTTATAAGTTATTTCGAGATTTGTTTTGTCGCACCTACCTCTTATCAGTGTTATATAACATTAAATTTTTAAAAACGTTTAGTTAATTATTCATTACTTCAAACATTATAATTAACACAAAGTCTTACAGACATTCATTTTTTGTTGCTTAGATTGACCTCGGTCGGATTGACATAACACGATTTTCCCATTATTCTCTGTCATCCACGATTGAGGCGAGATGTATTAAGACATAATAAATAAATATACTCGGAAATGTTTTTTAACCGTAAAAGAATATGGATTGGTTTATATTATACAGAAAAATTGGTTACCTCCTCTTTTTTATTATTTTTTTGAAAATGTTTCATCGTTTAACGAAGCTATTCTTCGGAAGTTCACTAGTATTAATTATGCTTGTTAAAATCAATCTCTTTAATTCATTTTCAAGTGTTAAAATGATATCATATATTTACAGTTCTGTAGATTTAGACACTCAAATCATTAGTAATTTTCAAATTACTGAGTTTTGTTTAGATATCGGCAAGTTAAAATGATAGATACTCTTGGTACATAAATTTGGTACTTTTGCCATTAAGATAATAATCCTTGAAGTAGTAGTCTGTCATTGTCCTTGTCATATAACTTTTTAATATTAAATCTGTTTTTACTCCTGGTTGTTTGGTCTTTAGGGTTTCTTAAACAACTCGTCGGCTGTTTTACAAGTTTTGTGGTAATGATATTTTCCTTAGTCAAAAGATAAATTAATTGTATGTCCTGCTGGTTTAGGATTGTCCTTGATTTATTTCAGATATTTAGATAGGAATCACAGAATTTATGTTAATAACTTTATTCAACTTGTCAGGTATTAGCTAGAGAATGGTATTTTTCAAATGGCACAGTAAGGCCAAGTACGGTTGGGATTCTTAAGGGCTTAGCCTGTAAGAACGGAAGGGACGAGGCATATTTCATGGGTTTGACAAGATACATGTTTATGTTCTCTCTTCTCTCCATGGTAATGAAATTGTCAGTATTCCATCTGAATATAATGATAGTCCAGTAATGAAGCCGAAAGTGATCGCTGGTTACAACCAGAATATGAATGGTGTTAATAAGTGTGATCAGTATTTATTGCATTATGTAACTAACTCAAGAAAATCTTTCGAGTAGTGGAACAACGTGATTTTAGGCTCATAGATTAGTCCATTATCAATATTATAACATTATATTTTGCTAAGAACTCATGGGTTGCTACTTAAAGGCAGGCATATATAAGAATTTTGTATGTACCTTGTTTATGAAATTATTCAGCCATACTTGCAAGGAAACAAAGGATAAGATAGGTGTAGGTAGACCCCCTTAAGTAGTGATAATAGACCACCCGCGGGGAAAGCATTTTCCTCTAAGCAAAATATCGATAAGGAGATGTGTGGTTTTTCCATACAAAAAGAATATACAAAGTAAGAATAAACAAATGAAAGCGGTAAACTACTGTCCCAAATGTAGGAGAAAAGAATGTAAAAAATGTAAGAATTGCTTTGAAGTGTACTACACAAGGTCAGTGTATAGGTATTGCTACCACACATTTTTAAATAGTTAATTTCAGACTTTTTTTCGTAGAGAAGTGAGCATCCTGCGGTCACAACATGCTCAACTTTTATGATTAGCAAAGCCCTCGTGATTTTCCGCTATGATAACTATTTACCTTTTCAGCATTTTCAAGACTCCGAATTAATGTTTTTCTGACGAAAGAGATGTGTATCAAGCCATTATTCTTAAACAAAATATTAAGTAAGGATTCTTCTAAGAGTTATTTTGAAAGTCAAATAATCACAGGGTATTCGGATTCGGAAAATCGAGAAAGTTATAGTTATGGAGAATGGGCCCTACTAAGCCGCCATTTTAAATTTGTAAATGTTCCGTTTATCGTTAAAAACACTTATGAACTTTCTTCCATGGCGTAAATTTTTTGTCTCTCCTTTGAGACTTACAGGTAATGTTTTAGACCTCGACTTTAAAAATATTATGTAAGATATGTCTGATCACAATGGCAATATGGAATCTTTGGCTTATTTGCATATATTATCACTTAAGTTCTCCCATTAGTTTGTCCCATTACTGAATAGATAATTAATAAAATTTAAGATTTTGATGTGTAGATTGGGTACATTTTTGACAAATAGCTCTGCAAATGCCATTCAACAACTATGAAAATCTGTTCAAGTTTCACAACAATTCAGCTGCTAAAATATGATATATTTACTGAAATTGTTCCAATAAATGATTGATACTGGATATATTCGATAGAAGAATTTATGTCTCAAAGTTTTGAAAGTGTTTCCACGATCAGAGTCTTACAGGACCATTTGCTACCGGCGTCCTTTGCTAGCCGAATGAAACCCCAAACAATGCAACTTGCATATGGAACAAATGATAATACTGCAGTGGTGTATTTAGCCTCTTACGTTGTTTAAACTGTTCTCTCGGATAAAGTGAATTTTGTTAAGGAGTCATCATCATCATAATCATCATCATCATCATCATTGAATTCAAACCTCTCCTGTTCCCCTGATTTCACTTATTTGAAGCGTATATGGCACGTTATGTAGCTTTGAATGGCAATAATTGAGCACTTTGTTATTAACGTTATGGTGCACTTCTCCATAACATTTTTTCATTTTCTAGTCATGATATGGTCACACTACCCTAATAGCTTTTGTATTTATGAACGAGTTCTGACAATGTGGTTGTATGCTCTACAGTCCCAGAAAATATCCATTTCAAAAGTTTTTGATTCGTTAATTCATAATTGCCTTTGTTACGTTACAATTTTGATAATCATTATATTTAAGGTACACTGAAATGGTAATTGTATATAATTCTTACCGAAACAAAAGTTTTATATATTGCCACTCATCTGATAATCGACATAATATATCTCAACATTATTGCATAAATTGGCATTTATGAAAATAAATCTGTGTTTGCAAACGTTTTTATGTTTTTAAAGTTTTAATACTTTAAAACTAATTTCAGTAAACATAAAGCAGCGCATAACCTTCTAATATTCTCTATATTTTTGCCTTGTAAGGTCAGTGTGAACATAAAGTATATACAGTGAATACAACAAATTGGTTAAGTAAGATATGTAAAGCAGAAAACTGAAAAATAATAATAACAAAGAATGCAAGAGTAAAAAATTACTCAGAATAAGTAACTTTAACTAACTGAAATGATAATTGAAGATGGACAATTGGAATTGAAAATGTGATAATAGTATTAATTTTACTAACCATTAAATGCACGTCTTACTTTAATATACAGATATTTACTTAAATTGTCTTTGTACCGGCACCAATAAGCTGAAAATAAAATAAATGGAATATAAATACGTAAAAAGAATTTGACGTACTTCATAACAATTAACTGCGTCACTTACAATTTTCCGTTAAATGAGGCAGTCATATCACCAAGTTATTCTTGAGTGTTCCATATTTTGTCCATGTAGCAGAGCAGATTACATTTAGCTTGGATGCAAAACGGGGCAAACGCTTAAGAGATAGAAAAGGATTCTCCTCTATCAAGTCCAATACACGTAAGAACTTTTATGAACGACATAACGTCTGCAGTTAATGTCTCAATAGCACTGATGCTAAAAAATTAATTTTAAGAAGACTTAAGTTGCGTATAATATTTCATGGTATTTCCCCCCACTTCTGGTAGCATTAGCCAAGCAATGATTTTAAAAGCCAACTGTAATCTGTAGCACATACAAGTTATTTCTCTTCCGTATGAGTATCTCTGGCCGTTACTAAGTGACCTTTGAACAATTCCTTGGCGTTGGAGGCGGGAGCGAGCTTTAGCAATGCCAAAAGTCTTTTACTTGCCAACTCAATGTTAACCATGAAAGCATATAGGAGAATTTGTTTTTCTTGTTTATTGTATGTGACAAATACTACATGCTGATAGCAATGATAGGGGTCTAATGAATTTGAATAAGAATAGCTAAGCTAAACAAATCCTTTCGGTTTGAGCACCTTAATAAGCGTGTTTATCGGAAGATTGGATATAACGTGGTTCAACCAACCTCCTTTCAAAGTACGTATATGAAATTCAGTATGAAACTGGAGCAAAGCACAGAATTTATTGCAAAGTTTGCATATCATACATGATGCAATTTTCTATCACGCGATGATGTCTTGAAAGAACAGGAGCGTGTGAGTGATTTACCTCACCAAACACATTTATGAAGTCGAGCAGAGCTAAAATAAGAGACCTTTCTTTTGGTGTTTTCTTCTTAGCAACAATCATAGACGAGTGTCCCAAGTACGTCAATGTCAAAATTTTACGACTGGAGGTAGTTCTTAATGTTTAAAGACAGTTCCTGAACATTGAAGTAGTAATCTTGAGAGGTAATGCCTTCAGTAGGGCAAAAATTATTCGTTAAACATGGAGCCATTTGTGATAAGAATAATAGTAATTTTATGCTATCTCTTTACTAAACATTAAATACAGTAACAAGCAATAATAATATCTATGTTTAAAATAATATAAATAATAATAATTTATTATTTCGGGATGATCTAAAACTATATTAAAAATTAAACAGGAAAAAGGAGTCGTTATGCAGAAGATCCACCATTCCTAGACAGGGCAGTTTTTGACGAGAGCATAAACATTGTTGAAGCAGTCATCAGGTTATGTATTTATGTGGAAAGAATATTTAAGGGACAAAATTTATCACCTCTATTATTCATCATTCGTATGGTTTACTCGAATACCGTCATGCGATAATGTGTGCGAATGAGCAGAGGGAAATTTGAATTTAACCATCTTCTCTTTGTAAATGTTTACAGTCTTGAACAAAAATTAAGCTCTAACCAACTTATTGGTACAAACGTTTGTACTCTGTCAATTTTATAGTGAAAACAGCACCGACAAACTATGGGAAAGACCATTTCGTCATTTCTTCAAGACTTCTTCAGGTCTTTGTACAATGAAGGTCACAACGATAAACGTTGTTATCAAAGAAGTGTTGTTGTCATATCGCAGACTTAGAAACAAGAAAAAAATCGTGAGTGGTCTCAGTGAAGCAAGACTTTCGTTTAGCGATTACCCAAGTAATAATGTGACGACATGGTACAGAAAAAACATGGATTCTTATTTTCTTATTCTAGTTGTAAGTTAATCTGCAAATCTAACTCTGTAAGAACTAAGGAAAGATATGTGGAAAGTAAAAACTACAAGGGCAGGAAAATGGTGTGAGTATACATAAAAAAATACAGTTGACAACAACAGTTGCAAATTATTATGAGATAGGAACAGAGAATCTAACTACAACATTGAAGCAAGACAATCACGCATAGTTCTGGGTGATGGGAACCTAAACATTTGCTCGATTGATATTGCTTCACCAGAGGAAAGCAGAATATAAGAAAAGGAATAGGAAAAAGTAGTAGTTTTTTGGTACATTATAAACTGTCTTAAAGCATTGGAACAAGTGGTTTAAAAGATAAGGAATCAATCGTCCATAAGTGCAGGTCTACTACAGAAGACAATTTTTTATGTACAATTTTACTATAATGCACGGATAACGCGAAATATGAAAGAAGAACTTGATGAAAAACAAAGAGACTTTTGATTGTAAGCTTGAACCCTTTGCTTTAGTTACATATACGTGGTATAAAATTGGCGGGATTTAAGGAAAACGGAATTTAGTGCTATTTTGGGGTGATCTAAGATGTATGAAAGAAATAACATAAATGTAGATGGCGTCTTGTAATAACTATGATTTCAGATCTTGTAGACTTTGTGTATAATGATTTAACCTTAGAAGTATCTAAAGACCAGTAACCTGAAAGGATGTACTGATGCATTGCTATGTGGCTCTTAAAAGCAGACTTCGAGAACAAAGTAATACCAAATTATTCATTAATAAGACTGTGGCTCAACCTTTGTTCAATATATATAGCATGTTGAATATAAAACCAAAACGTTATTGTGAATTCCCAACAAAAAAAGTTTTCATTGATAATGTTTCATCTTTTTTCTATGAATTCATCTGGTCTACTGTACACTGTCAATATTTCAAGACTAAATAAAACGGTCTTACGAGTTTCAAAGGAAATTGTAGGAAACTGGCGCCAAAGCAATATGAAAGGTGACACTTACATATTGGTATGTATATAGATTGGCGACTCCGTGTGAAGTACAATGTTTTGCAGATCATACACATAGTGTGACCTTTAGCCTCAAGGCAGAAAAAGTAAATGATTGTGTAAAATATTTTGAAATAGATGTCGTGACTAGACAATCTGACAATGCAATTGTAAATGTAAAAGCAGTTAATAATGTTTGGTGTTGCAATGCCTCCCTATGTAAATCTTTGAGAAATAGAATATAATAACATTTAAGGTTTCTTAATGACCAAGTTGTCTGGGATGCTGCCAAACTTATCAGAAACCTTGACTCATCGCAACTGGTCCCGACAATATCTGAGTCATTATCCTAAAGAAAATGTTGCCGCAGCTTTCTCTTACCCTTACAACTCATTCAATTCGATCACTATTTAATCGTTGCTTAAAAGAGAAAAGCTTTCCATCCCCTTGAAAAATTTCATCAGTCTGCGCAATATTCTGAAATACCGGTGAGGAGTCTACTTCGTCTCATTACAGACAAATAAGTTTACTTATTGTCATAAGTAAGTTGCCTGAATCCGTGATAAATCAAGCAGATTTCGTACAGCAAATCAACCGCTAAAGTTCTGACTGTAATATCTTATAGGATTAGTAAATCTCTTGATGGGGACTATGTTTCCAGGGTAGTTGCTCTTGACATATCAAAAGCCTTTGATAAGGTCTGGCACGAAGTGTTGCTTTACAAACTTGCTAGCTATGGAATATCTGGCAATGCCTCCTCAACAATCAAATCCTTTCTCGCTGATAAGTGTGTGAAAGTAGTTGTAAATGGGCAGAAATCCAAAGCACATTGTATCAACTCCGGCGTACCTCAAGATTCTATTCTAGGCCCAACTCTTTTCTTGATTTTCATTAATGATCTTCCAAAATTACATTCTGAGATCATTTGTTGAAATCTACGCAGACGACACTACTATCTTTGGTTGCACCTCGAAGAGGATTGGTGATCAACGTCTTGCGGATTCCCTTTCACCTGACCTGGAGCATTTAGTGAAATGAGACAATACATGGCTTGTTACTTTTGACTCTGAATCCGCAAAAACCTTCTCTCCTTTTGCCATCAACGTTCAGATCCAAGTTTTGTTCCAGTTGAAATAAATGGCTGCCTTCTCAAAAAAGCCCTTTGCCTTGATAAGCTCCTAGGACTGACTTTCATTCCATTCTAAGATGGAATACTTATATCCAATCTTTTGCTAAGCTGTTGGATCATTTCACCGTTCCAAAAAGTATCCGATGTCTGATGCAATCTTCTACCTATATAAAGGTCAAATACGCCCTAAGATGGAGTAATGCAGCCACATCTGGGGAGGTGCTACTCCAAGTACTGTTTCTTGCCTTGACAGATTTCAGAATTGACTTGGAAATCTTGTCGGTGATGAGCAGTTAAATTCTCTACAGCCCCTTTCTTAAAGCAGAGACGTTGATAGTCTTTCTCTACTCTATTGATATTTCCATGGTAAATGCTGGATTGAGCTTTAATCCCTTATTCCTCGTCGTAAAACTTTTCCAGCAAGAGAGACTCTTGTCGCCACGATTTCAAAGACTTCCTCTTTCTTCCTCCATGTACCTGACATCAAACGGTATCCCCATGAACAGAGTTTTCTTTCAAGAACATTAAATCTGTGCAACACGTTGCCACAAGGTTGCTTCCCGGAGGACTGCAACATGCACAACTTCAAGCGGCTTTTGTCCTTGATAGATGGTGACTGACTAGTATACATAAAAAAGCAGTTCGACAATTGTGGGAGACGAAAATGATAACGATGAGGGTCACCTCCATTTTTGAAAATGCATTCGGAGAGAGAGCACAAATGTTGGGCTCTTTATTGTTTAGTTAATTGTTAAAAAAGCTATCAACAGCACCACTCCTGACCACCGTTCTTGGTATAAGCATAGCAGGGGGTTCCTTAAAAAGGGAACAAGGGAACCATTTGTGGCCAGCAATGACCAATCTCTAAAAACAACGAAACAAAATATAGATTGCATGGTATGTAAATGCATGAATTATTGAAAAGTGTTTTGGCATTAGGGGATACAACGATCGAAAGATAAAGGAAAGAACTAATAAGAAGTAATAGCAGAATGATATGATAACAAAACTAAGAAAGGTATGACGACTTAAAGCAATGATAGTAAATTTCCAGAGGGTCGAAATAAAAAGTGTGCAACAAATAGTAAAGAGCGAATTTTAAGCAAAAGAATTCCTTATTGTTTGACAAGTCCGTTACTTAAACATAAGTTAAGTAAAGGACACTAAGAAACATTTTAGGAAACATAAAAGTAAATTTTACTGAAGTAGACGAAGAAGGACAGATGTAGCTGGAAATTGATGAGTTTGGAAAATTTTCAAAAACGATGTTAGAGAATAATTAAAGAAAATTTTGAAAAAAGATCAAAGACAAGATAATAAACTCGACAAAACAAGCTCTTAAACAAGGAGGCATGAATCAATTTAAAAATTGGACAAGCAGATGGACGGTTTTGTTGAAGGAAAGTGATAAAACATAATATCTCTGATAAAAAATATAATAATTAAAACAATTGTAGGCATACTAGAACAGATCAGAAATGATAGAGCAGTACCGTTACTAAACTTTAAGAACCTAAGTGATCAGAGAAATAGCAGATGAAATCTGTCATAACACCATATGTCTTATGGCCCAGATAAGGATAAATGTCATCTACATTCAATACCATACAAGTAGAAAAAACATCTAAGATAGAACTTAACTTGAAATTGGTCAGACGTGCTACGCAAGAGTAAATCAATATTAAGTGGAAAAT
The DNA here is from genome assembly GCA_010016025.2 of Alatinidae sp. Z8VKAUB7J3. Taxonomy (NCBI): domain Eukaryota; kingdom Metazoa; phylum Cnidaria; class Cubozoa; order Carybdeida; family Alatinidae; species Alatinidae sp. Z8VKAUB7J3. Next base: position 1,500,131 of record JAAAKM020000498.1, read on the forward strand.
AAGACTGGCTGTAGAAACATAATGACAAAATTAAAATACTGTTATGACGTGCGTTGCAAGCAGACAGCTATTCAACAGTTGGTTATTGTTTCAATAAGGGCTTAGTTGCTTAAGAATACAGATGAATGCTAAATGATCCACCTAGGAGGGAGACACAGAACACAAAATCATACATTGATTTATTCATGATTTCAAGAAATGCCAGATTGCCCCGACCTGAAAGAAGGAAATTGAGTTTAAAAATATTGAATTGATCATGCGGACTTGCATTGATGCAGAATATTGTCTTGGCGCCATAAAAAACCCCGTAGATATAAGTGAGAGAAGGAAAGACAATAAAAGCAAAGAAATTGCAATCGTAGAGAAAATATAAAAGCACCAGAGCCCGATTAAGATAGACGGTGGATGAATTTTGAAGGGCTTTAAAGAGGCATCTGAAAAAGTAAATGTAAGAGAGCATGCTACATTACTTTACATGAAATAATCTAATTAATTTCTAATAATTTCTACTCCTCTTAAAAATAATTGTGTGGTTTGATTCAGCAGAACTAAGTGAGGACTCGAGGGTAGACTAATTGTGCGATGCTCTAATTCATTATTTAATATCCCGCTGACTTTACCCATATATATCAATTGAATTGTCTTTACTGATTATCATACCAAGATGACTCAAAGAAGAAGCATTTATCAAATATGTTTGAAACTTCGATGTGAATGAGAGTCATATTTACCCTAAACTGCTGAGTCACAGAACTAACCTACAATTAACATTCATTGCCGTCGCATGTCGGGGTAACGCCCTAGCAAAGCATCAGGCTACGTCCCGCTTAGAGACCCTATCAAGTCGAGAATTAATTTTGTTACTAACATTAACGCCTCCCCCCTCCCTCCCTAGAATATGTTGAATTTATAGTAGTTTCCCGTCCTTTATTTTTCTCTTTGGCTCACTGAATACTTTCGAGATATTTTCCGAGGAAACCGTTACTGTTTATGAATAAGTAAAAAGCACCTTCAAAAGCACTTTTGATATTCCACATTTTCCCCCCAAACTGGTTTGTTAAGTATCAGACTCTAAAGCAAAACATTGTCAATAAGTCTGAACACAATGTAAAACTTTTGCAACAACCTTACCCAGAACGGGCTTTTGAGACGTAAGCCATCCCTGTGTAGTAGTCTGGGGAGATTGTAGGTCATCGGCTATTAAATCATGGATAATTTTTTAAACAACTACATAAATTTTATTTATTTCATTCATGATCATTTATTTCTCCATTTGCAATCAGGATTGAATAACAAAAGCTACAACTAAAAGTAAAAAATTAACATTATGCCAATTTTAAATGCCCTGTTGCCCTATTTATATATATGAGACAGTTTTTTCTGGCTTTGTTTGATTCAGATGTAAAAGTCTACCAATGTTAGAAATTGCAATATGACTTCGTCTAACTTACTTCATAATTAGCATTATTGCATGCTAGAAGTATTTCACATTTGGTTAGGATAATAAGAATTAACCAAATTATGAGATAAACTTTGAGCTATAGCACTTTTAAATTTTGGCCATGTAACATGTGCATAGGCAGTGATAACCAAGATGCTTTTAACTAATTTTTTCTGAATTAAAATTTGAGAAAGTCAGAAATTTTTAGTAACTTAGAGTAAGCATTCATCAGTTATTAAAGAAGATTTGTAACCGTGGGCTTACCAGCCCCTAAACCCCCTGGGCCAGTTAGGGTTTAACATTTAAACGAGAACACATGCAGACATCAAGTTCATTCTAAAGTTCCAGATCGTCAATAGTGGGCAGGCTTAGAATTTTCTCACACCCAATGTAGTTTTTTAATATCTATTAAACTTTACTGGGAATCTATCGGTTGAAAATTTAACAAATTGTTTGCATTTTTGGATTACATCACTCAGAAAAAATAACCATGCTCCTCCTGAAACTTACATCTTTTGACAGGACAAGAAGAATACTTTAAAAAGCACACTCACTGTGCCATCTTAAGAAACCAAACAATTGTTCGAGATCCAATTGTAGCAATGTAAACAATTCAGTTGATCTTGTCCTCATAGTTTTAAATGACCAATTAAAATATTTTACCTGGTTCGTGCATTGTTTTAATGTATAAAATTTACAATAGATTTACAATAGTGTGCAGAATGATTTTTCTTTGACAATTGCATAAGTAACGTAACTTTAGGTTATAAATAAAATTGTACAGATCATCTACAGAAAACTGTACGTGATGGTGATCAATGGCTAAACTGTTAAGACTATCAAGGAGATTCTTTAATCCCTTTCGGCATTATTTTTCAGCGCATAACTGCTACCTATATGTTGTTGTTGTTAATGTTTTATCATGTATCTGTTATCAAAAAAAAGACAGATCTGCTTCCACTTTTGCGTGTTTCCTAGTAATACTTAAGAACGTGAGAGGACTAAGAATTTAGAATTTGAAGTGGTTTTAATTTTTGCATCATGCGACTAGACTTGCACTTTTCCATATTGCTAGTAACCCAATCCCTGACCATGCCTTTTATTTTTATTATTTATTAGTATTATTTTCAGTTTTCCCCCTGTACAATTTTCTACCTTGTACATCTGTCATGGTATTAAGCTCGTTATCCAATCTGATATATTAGTATTGAGAATGAGAGGATGGGACCAGGGAGATTTTACAGTGAGTATTGAAGTGTCAGAAGTATTGATCAATCTGATCAAGAGGAGTCAAAAGTCTTTATCAGCTTATAAATTTTCGAGGGAAGGGCACTGGTTAGGAAACACAGACGAAATATACTAACTTGACAGGAAAAAGAGTTTTATCTTTAAAATCTTTTTCTATAGCAAAAATTTGTTCCTGCAAAAAAACCCAACAATTTTGTCAATCCACAAAACATTTCTCATATCAGAAATTGGTGACAGGAATGACCACTCACGGAACATTCATCATAAAATTTATCCTAATTTTCTTCACGTTAATGTTTTTGCTCACAAATTTGCTTTCAAATAACTTACGTGGGGCTTTCTGTAACCCACTAATATTCTTGTTTAAAAGTTTCCTCTGTTGAAATTGGCAGACAAATAAACTAGCATAGGCGCACGATCAAAGGGGCTGAGGGGGGCTGCAGCCCCCCAGTTTTTTGAAATGTTATATTTTTTATGCGAAAATTTTTTTCGGGCAAAAATCTTTTTCCGGCCCTTTTAATAAGTAATAAAAATGAAATAATTTTAAGTCTTACCAGCCCTCTAAATCAGCGTCGACATTCCTGCCTAACTGAAGTGCTTTCAGTCAATTCATGTCCCAATAATTTTTGGGCGAATGTATATTTTTTCGGGAAAATAATCCATAGCCCCCCTCAACCCCCATTTTTTTTTCGTCCGTTGCGCCTATGTGCACTAGATTACCGGTGCGTTGAACGCCATCTCTTTGACGCAAAAAAAAACATTTTAAGCTGCTTCAAAGATAAGTAACTGCTCTAATGTAATGATGAATTAATGAGAATGGTAAGTCTGATGAGCAGAGGCTTATACAAATCGTAAAAGGCATCTTTGTATGTCTTAAGGATAACAATAAGCTACTTTGATATTTGATCTTTAAACCTCTTTGCCTCCATGCAAGTTTGTTTGTCATTCTTAACACTTTATTCTAAATGTAAAATGGTTTAAATTGAGGAAATGTGCTTACTTTAGCATATGCAGATAATGTACACGAACAAAATTTAATTTAAATACCGAAACACTCATAGCTGATATGTAGTTAGTCATTGGCTTTGGCATTATGATGGTAATAACAAGGTCTTTATCAAATATAAGGGCTGAAGGCTGGGAGGCCAAAGTCATTTCAGGGGAAGATTAATCTCCCAAAATTCCCACTTGCGTTGCCACTTATCTAGTCTGATAATAATGTCGATAACAACAATTTTTTTGTAATTTTCAGAAATTTATGACAACCGTCTCCCATCAGTATAGACATAACGAATTGACTTTATAAAACATAAATTTGTTCTAGATAAGAAGCAGTATACCTTGCAAAGTATAGGCTATAAAATATTATAGTTTAATGTGACAGGATTTGATATTTAAGTACAAAAGCATTAATATTCCCAATAGGATGGTGGTGAGTCATCATAGGAAATAATGTACATCCGAATATCACTCCGTCAGTTCCACTCATGCTTAAATAAATGCGTGGTATTTAAAGTCTTTCCTTAAAAGTTTTCAAGGATAGTTAACAAATTTTACAATCAGTAATAAACAAGATTCTAATTGTTATTGAGAAGCTAGGTATTACTAAGGAGGTATGATAAATATAAAAACACATGACCGGAAGTACTCTTAGGGATAAGCTACCTTACGGTCTTTCATAACGCCGGCCCCTTTAACGCCGGCCCTAGTAACACACTCAGAACCAGCAAAATTATTTAATTTGCGCAAGAAATAATAGATTAATAGAAATAGCCAAGAAACAGAGAAAGGAAATATGGGCATTTTTTTCGTGTCACATACTATCTTTAAATCATTGTATTCATTCAGAAAAGTTCTTCTTGAGCATTCATGACCACATCAAGGTTTATTCGCTTCTGATATTTCACAGGTATTAGTTTTTGCAAATTCGCAAGATAATTATTATTTCTTTAAATTTCGAGAGATCCTATATTTCGAGGATATTATATGTCGCAAAATCGGCAAAAATTTGCAAAGTTAACGAAAATAAGTACGCACCGCGTCTATTTTCGAAGAATAAGGGTCATTTAATTTTAGAAACTCGTCAAATTTGCGCGATTTTAAGGGTTTTACCGAAAGAGCCATTTTTCTAATGATTTCCAATTGGCAGCGTCCGGTTGTTGGGCCCTTTTTGAGCCTACATTAACCCCTGGTTATAGATCTGAAAACTTGCTTATACCGGTCAATAGTAAGCAAAAACACAGGTAAGTGTTCAATTTTATGTTACGTTTGAAGAATTACAAGAAACAGAACATTTGAAAATTAACGCCGCATTTTTATTAAAAAAGGCCCTTGTATCACCGCCCCCTTTTAACGCCGGCCACTATAACGCCGGCCCTTATTACCGCCATTCAAAAACATAACGCCGACTTAGGGCCGGCGAAATTAAGGCCCATAAAGTATTGAAAGATCTGCCATGACAATACGGCACTTAAAGTCACCCTTGCGTAAGGTGTAGTACCTAAGAGGTTGTCCATAGACAATGTGCTAGCCAGTTAGTGCCCAGTCATGCTAATGCACAACAATAAAGAGGATGCCATCGTTTTACATAATTGGCAACTAAATAAGGGGTGACTTCCGGATAAAAGAATCGGTGCTGGGGTTACCATAAATCCACTGTGATACCTAAATGTAAAAAGCAAAATAGCATCACGGAGCACTTGTGACGAGGTTAAGCATACAAGCTCTTATACATTTTAAACGCAATTAAATAAAAAACAAAAAATTGGGACTACCTATATAGAGCACTAATAGCGCAAAGATAGAAAAATCGGGGAAAAATTAAAAAACCAGTTAACAATATGCTTTCTGAAAGATGTATTGACTAAAATTGATGGCGCAAGCCACTTAATCGGAGCCGTTAGGATGTTGGCGTAATACATCCGTGGTTTTGGCTCCTAACGCTGATCGAGGGATTAATGATGAGTTGTTGCTGTAAATATCGCTGTCCTATACAATGTACACGGTGTTCCCCGTTGGAAAAGGCCTCTTTCTCAATACTCAATAAACACTTCAGACTCAATACTCCACGTTCTATACAAGTCCCAGATACTTCGATACTTTCAAAGCTTAGTATATTGCCAGTGTAGACAATTTATCTTATGTCACGTGTAAACAAATTTAAAACACAAGGATCGTAAAAAGTTCTAAAGTGCAATAGACAGGTGCTTCCTGACTATTGTTTGTAATATATATATATATATATATATATATATATATATATATGTGTGTCACGGAGTGGAGCATTACCGCAATAGCTTGCTTTCTTTTTTCACTAACGGAGCTGAGGGGATTCGAACTCACAACCGCCCGACCGAAAGGCTCGTATCGAGCTGCTGTGCTGCCCGAAGGGCCCGGCGCTCGATCTCCTGCTCGGCGGCGTCACGCTCGTCGGGCGAGATCAAGCCGGCGCGCGTATCGCGGCGTAGCTCCTCGCGCTGATCGCGGTAGATCGAGATGGCGTGCTCGGCCTCGACCGGTTCGACCTGAAGCCGGGACAGAAACGGCCGGGCCAGCCAGGCGGCAGCGAGGGCTGCGGTCAGGGCTATCGCAATCCAGATGGTCATTCCGCGGGATCCTCCAGAAGATTGCGGGCCCGCGCCCGCTCGTCGCCGCTCATGGGCGCCGGGACCGCCCGGCGGCGCCCGAGACGAAAGGCGGCAAACAGGGCCGCTAGGAGCATCAAGACCGGCGCAGCCCAGAGCACCAGGGTGCTCGCCTTGACGGGCGGCCGCAGCAGCACGTAGTCGCCGTAGCGCTCTACGATAAAGTCGATCGCCTCGGCGTCGCTGTCGCCGGCGACGATGCGTTCGCGCACGACCAGGCGAAGGTCCCGGGCCAGGCCGGCGTTGGAGTCGAAGATCGACTGGTTCTGGCAAACCAGGCAACGCAACTGCTTGCCGATTGCCTGAGCCCGGGCCTCCATGGCGGGATCGTCGAACATCTCCTCGCCACTGACGGCAAGCGCCGGACCGGCGATCACAACCGCCAGCACGAGCACGAAACCCGTTGCGACGGCCGGCCGGGTCACCGCGCGGCGGGCCCGGCGCGGCACGCCGATCCGCAAGCGGCGGTCGGCGAGCGAGACCATGCCGCCCAGCGCCATGACGAGCGCGCCGAGCCACATCCAGGAGACACCGGGATTGTAGTAGTAGCGCGTGACCCAGCCGGCCTCGCCGGCCGGGTCGCCGAGCACCGCATAGAGATCGCCGTGCCACAGGGCCGTGATACCAGCCTCCGTGGTCGGCTGGCGCTCGACCGGATACCAGCGCCGCTCGGGCCTCAGCACGGTGAGGATGGCCCCGTCCCGGCTGACCTCGACGACAGCGGTCGACGATTGATAGTTGGGCCCACGCCCGCTGCCCACCGAATTTAGGGTGTACTCATAGGCGCCGACGGCGACCGGCTCACCGACCTTCTGGGTTTGCACCGCCTCGATCTGCCAAACCGACAGGGTGGAAACGCCGGCGACGACAATGGCTAGGCCGCCGTGACCCAGCACGAGGCCCCAGGCCGAGGCCGGCATACCGGCAAGGCGCCTCGCGGCGATCATGAGGCCGACGCGCGGCAGACCGGCGCGGGTAACAAGATCGGTCAGGGTCGCGCACAGCAGCCAGGTCGCAAGCGCGAGTCCCGCCAACCCCAAGGCTTCGCGCCAACCGAAGACGGCCAGCAGCGCTGCCGCCAACAGGGTCAGGCCGCCGGCGGCGCGGAGCCGTTGGAATACCGCGCCCAGGTCGGCCCGCTTCCAGGACAGGAACGGCCCGACAGCGGCAGCCGCCGTGATCGCGGCGAAGATCGGCAGGAACGTGCTGTTGAAGTAGGGCGCGCCGACAGTGATCCGGTCGCCGGTCATGAGGTCGAGGAACAGTGGATAGAGCGTGCCGACGAAGACCACGCCCGCGGACGCGGCCAGCAGAAGGTTGTTGAGCAGCAGACCGCCCTCGCGGGAAATCGGCGCAAAGAGCCCGCCGTCCTTGAGCTGCGGCGCGCGCCAGACGTAGAGGACCAGGGCGCCGCCGACCAGCAGGCACAGCAGCGCGAGAATGAAGACGCCGCGGTCCGGGTCGGTGGCGAAGGCATGCACCGACGAGAGGATGCCGGAGCGCACGAGAAAGGTGCCGATCAAGCTGAGCGCGAAGGTGAGCACCGCAAGAAGGATGGTCCATTTCTGGAGAGCGTCACGTTTCTCGACGACGATCGCCGAATGCAGCAGCGCGGTGCCGAGCAGCCAAGGCATGAAGCTGGCATTCTCGACCGGATCCCAGAACCAGAAACCGCCCCAGCCCAGCTCGTAGTAGGCCCACCAGCTCCCGAGCGCGATACCGAGGGTGAGCGAGGCCCAGGCGATCAGGACCCAGGGGCGCAGCCAACGGGCCCAGCTCGGCTCGACCCGGCCGCGGATGAGCGCCGCGACCGCGAAGGAGAAGGCGGTCGAGAAGCCGACGTAGCCGAGGTAGAGCATCGGCGGGTGGAAGGCGACACCGGGATCCTGCAGCAGCGGGTTCATACCTTCCCCGTCCATCGGCGGCAGCGGCAGACGCTCGAAAGGATTCGAGGTCAGAAGAATAAAGGCGAAAAAGCCGACGCCAATGATGGCCTGGACCGCCAGAACCGGCGCCCGCATCGCGGTCGGGATGCCGCGTCCGAAGACCGAGATCATGGCCCCGAAGAGCGCGAGAATCAGCACCCACAACAGCATCGAGCCCTCGTGGTTGGCCCAGACGCCCATCACCTTGTAGAGCAGCGGCTTGCTCGAGTGCGAGTTGAGCGCAACGTTGGCAACCGAGAAGTCCGAGACAACATAGGCGTAGACCAAGCATCCGAAGGCAATGCCGGTGGCCAGGAACTGGACCTGCGCGGCGCCGTCGGCGAAGCGCAACGCCGAAAGCGATCCCCGCCTCAGCCCGATGAGCGGAACGATGCTCTGGAGAACCGCAACGACCAGCGCAAGGCAGAGAGCGAAGTGGCCGAGCTCGACGATAATCCCCAGGGGAATCCCCAGCGTGCTCGAGATCGAGTTCAGCATAGCGGCGTAACCTCGAGGCCTGCGTCGGCATAGGATGCCGGCGCATGGGGCGCGTCGACCGGCGCGCGGCTCTGCAGGGCGGTGATGTCGGCAACGATGTAGTCGGTCGGGGAGAGGAAGGTCACGAGCCGCGATTTCTTGACGCGACCGAGGATCCGACTCACCGTTTCAGCGTTCAGGCCGAGGTAGTCGGCGATATCTTCCCGGCTCAGCGGCAGGTTCACCCGCCACCCCCCAGGTGTCTCGACCCCGATCCGCCAGGCCATGTCGGTGAGAAAGAGACAGATCCGCTCCATCCCGTCGAGCCGTCCGAGAAGAACGAGATGGGTGGATACGTTGCGGACCTGACGATGGGCGATGCGGAACAATTCCGCGCTCAAGACCGGATCCTGTTCCATCGGCAGAGCGCGCTGGGCGAGATCGAACTCGCAAAATTGGCTCGGCGCGAGAGCCTCGATCCAGGTTCCGGCTCCCCATTCCTCGTCAAGGGGACAAATGACATCGCCGGGCGTCGCTAGCGACAGGAGCTGGCGTCGACCGTCGGGCAGGGCTGTGCACAGGGCCGCCAATCCATCCACCACCGTCCAGATCTTGAAGCCGCTACTGGCAAGCAATCGCGCGCCCTTCACCAGATCGCGCTTGCGCGGCGATGGGAGGTCGGACGCTAGAGCACTACAGATTCGGTTCCCGCACAGCGCCGCCTTGGGCGCCTGACAGACAGCCAGGGCGGCAAAACCATCGAATTGAAATTTTGTGCCGTTCTCTCCCATTCCGCTCTCTCGTCCGACCATGGGAAGGCAGATCTCTCGAAGGCATTCGTTGACCGCTATTGCCCTCTGAACACCATCGTACGGCCGGTTCACACGCCCGCATTGACTTGAGTCAGATTCTTCGCAGGTGCGAATTCGCAACACCGACTGCGCCGAATTCGAACAATTTCTGACCGAGGTCAGGGCGCGGTCCACGAATCACACTTAGCGTTATGTCATCGAGCGCGAGGCCGGCACGACGACCGCACCCGCGCGAACCGCCGCAGGGCCGGCAGAGGGGAGATCGATGATGCGTAGGTCGCTTTTCGCAGCGTTTGCCTTTTCGTTTCTGGCCATAGGCCCGATGGGGATGAGCCAGGCCGAAGAGGGCTGCCTCTCTTGCCACGAGGGCATCGAGAAGTTCACCGACGGCCCGATGATGGAGCAAATCGAGGCCTTCGGCGAAGAGTACGGCGACCCGGCCGGCTGCGTCGTCTGCCACGGCGGCACGCCCGGCGCCACCACGGCGGAGGAAGCCCACAAGGGCAGCCCGGCGGCATTGGCAGAGAACGAGGGGCCGGACATGTTCTTCCCCGATCCCGGCGCCGTGTGGATCGCCGACAAGACCTGCGGCCAGTGCCACGCCGGCTACGCCGAGCGCCTGACCAAATCGCTGATGAACACCGAGGCCGGCAAGCTGCAGGGCAATCTCTGGTCCTGGGGCGTGCAGCAGGATCACAAGGTGGTCTGGGGCAACTACGACCTCAAGGACGAGGACGGTCCGGCCCCCATGGTCGGCAGCGACGCCTACGTCGAGTACATGACGGCTTTCGTCGAAGCCCATCCCGACCAGATACCCGCAGAGATGAAGCAGGTCCCGGCCGTCGACGTGGACGCGATCGCCGAGCACCCGAACATGGCCGGCATCACCTACTCCCGGCAACAGTGCCAGCGCTGCCACGTGGGCGTCACCGGGCGCGAGAAGCGCGGCGACTATCGCGGCGCCGGCTGCTCCTCCTGCCATGTCCCCTATTCCAACGAGGGCATATACGAGGGCGGCGACCCGACCATCTCCAAGGAACAGCCCGGCAAGCTGCTGGTTCACCGCATGCAAGCCAGCCGCAAATCCAAGGTCACCGTCGGCGACGTCACCTACTCCGGCATACCCTCGGAGACCTGCAACTCCTGCCACAATCGCGGCAAACGGATCGGCGTCAGCTACCAGGGCATCATGGAGTTCCCCTACGGCTCGCCTTACTCGCCCTCGGGCGGCAAGCAGCCCAAGCTGCACACCAAGAGCTATGCCTTCATCAAGGACGACCTGCACCACCAGGTGCAGTCACGCCCGGAGAATCCGGAAGGCGGCATGCTCTGCCAAGACTGTCATACCACGGTCGACATGCATGGCGACGGGAACCTCCCCGGCACCACCCTCGCCCAGGTCGAGATCGAGTGCGAGGACTGCCACGGAACCGTCACCAAGGCACCCTGGGAACTGCCCCTCGGCTACGGCGAGGAGCACGCCCAGGACATCGGCGACACGCCGCGCGGCCTCGCCGACGACATCACGGCCGAGCAGTACTTCGCCGAGGTCTACGACGCCGAGGACGGCTACCTCCTGACCGCCCGCGGCAACCCCTTCGGCAATGTGGTCAAGAAAGGCTCCAAGGTGATCATGCACTCGGCCTCCGGCCTCGACTTCGAGGTCCCGGTACTCAAGCAGATCGCCCAGAACGGGACCTGGAAGAGCCAGAACGCCAAGGTCGCCATGGGCAGCGTGGGTCGACACATGGAGTCGATGGAGTGCTACGCCTGCCATGCCGACTGGGCGCCGCAATGCTACGGCTGTCACATCACCGTCGACTACTCAGAGGGCAAGACCGACATCGACTGGATCGAGAACGCCAATGCCCGCGGGCCCGACGGTCTGACCGCCGACAACCCGCTGGGCACCAACGGCCTGACCAGCGCCGGCAAGGTCTCCGAGACCCGCTCCTACCTACGCTGGGAGGAGCCGACCCTGGGGATCAACGGCGAAGGCCGGGTCTCGCCCCTGATGCCGGGTTGCCAGGTGATCACCACGGTGATCGACAAGGACGGCAACACGGTTGTTCACAACGAGACCTGGATGACCCCGGACGCCGGCGGCACCAAGGGTCTCGACCACGCCGCGGTGCAGCCGCACACGGCGGGCCGGGAAGCGCGGAGCTGCGAGAGCTGCCACAACAATCCCAAGGCGCTCGGCTACGGCATCTCCGGCGGCCGCTTCATGAAGGGCTACGAGGACGGTATCCCCGTCGACCTGGAAACGGCCCAGGGCCAGATCATCCCGGTCAACACCCAGCTCCAGGCCCAGCCGATCCCCAGCCTGGACCACGACCTGAGCCAGATCGTCACGCGAGACGGCAAGCAGTTGGTCACGGTGGGCTCGCACTGGCCGCTGACCGGTCCCCTGCCCCAGGAGATGCGGGAGAAGATGGAGCGCACCGGCCTCTGCATGGGCTGCCACCAGAACATGACCGACGAGGAGCTCTGGGCTCAGGTCAATTCGCCCAAGTTCGTGAACAACGCGGAGCACCAGGCGGTGATGGACCAGGCGATCCACTCGCTGGCCAAGGAGAAGAGCAAAGGCAAGTAGCCTTCGCTCCCCTCCCCGAACCAAGCCAACACGAAAGCCAATCAACGGGAGTCTTCCATGCGCAGCCTGCTTCTTGCCGCCCTCATTGGCGCACTCGTAAGCGCCCTCGCGGGCGCGGGCCTCCTGGTCCAGACCGCCTCGGCCGCCCAACCCTACAGCGCCGTAGAGCTCTTGAAGGCCTGCACCGAGGCGGACAACGACGCCCGCTGGGGCGAGACCGCCGAGCTGGAGTGCGAGCAGTACGTCCTCGGCTTCGTCCACGCCCTGCAGGAGACCGGCAACACCACCGTCTGCGTGCCGGCGCAAAACACGGTCCGCGAGGTGCGCTGGGCTTACATGCGCTGGGTCCACGAGGACTACGGCGCCCACAAGGGCATGTCGGCCGGCAAGGCCCTGATGGGCACCCTGAACGACATGTTCAAGTGCGGGGAATAGGGCCGGACCGCTTTTTGAGATCCGGCTAGGCCGCCTTCTCGGCGCAGTGACTCTCCTCCAGGCTCCGGGGCTTATTCCCAAAGCCATTCTTGCTGCGCGGGATCTTCGAGACACCCTGAGGAAGGGCCGGCTTGCGAGCAAGAGCCAGCGGCGGGAGCGGCTCGGCGCATTTCGGTTCCTGCTGCCCCGGCCATCTGACGAACGTGGCAATCGCCATTGCGTCGATCAGGACCGACCAAACCTCACGCCACAACATCGTAAACTCTCCTCATCTGAACGGCGGGTGCTAGAACACCGCGGGATGTCTCTTCGCTCGCTATAACGTGTAGAATGCGCGATTCTGGTGAATTCGACAAACGATCGATTCTCACCTATTCATAAATTGAATTTGTGTATAAACTGTTCAGATGCGCCGCTTGCCATCCCTGACCGCGTTGCGGGCCTTCGAGGCCGGCGCACGGCATCAGAGCTTCACGCGGGCCGCCGAGGAGCTGGCGGTGACCCAGGCCGCCGTCAGTCACCAGATCAGATCCCTAGAAGAGGCGCTCGGCTGCAAGCTGTTCAGGCGCTCGACCCGCAAGGTCGACCTGACCCATGCCGGCCGCCGGCTCGCCGGCGTCCTTGGCGAGTCGTTCGACCGCATCGCCGAGGTCTGCAACGAATTGCGGCCAAGGGCAGATGACCGGGTGCTTACCGTGAGCCTGACCCACGCCTTTGCCGGTGGCTGGCTCGTAAGGCGTCTGGGGCGATTTCATCGCCAGCACCCGGAAATCGACCTACGCCTGCACCACAGCTACGACGTCGTCGATCTCGCCGGCAGCGACGTCGACCTGGCGATCCGCTGGGGCCGCGGCGCCTGGACCGGCCTTGAGGTGGAGTTCCTTAAGCGGGAAGTGTTGACACCGGTATGTTCGCCGGACCTCCTCGAGACGGGACCAGCCTTAACGGAACCCGAGGATCTCCGCCATCACACCCTGTTGCACGACTTCGACTACGAGTACTGGACGGTCTGGCTGCGCGAGGCGGACATCACCGACGTGAATCCACGGCAGGGCACGGTGATCGACGATCAGAACGTGATGCACCAGGCAGCTATCGAGGGACAGGGCGTGGCGCTCGGTGACGTCAACCTCTTGGCCGGCGACTTGGCTGCCGGCCGCCTTGTCTGCCCCTTCGAGCAAACCATGACGACCCAGGACGCCTATTACATTACCTATCCCAAGGGCGCGCTGCGGCGCGCCAAGGTCAAGGCCTTCCGCGATTTTCTGCTCGAAGAGGCCGCCGGGGACCGATCCTCGTGACGGCCCGAATCGCGGGCGCTTCGATTTCAGACGTCACTCTCATAGCGCGGAAGACGCTCGCCCGGCAGCAGCTCGTAAGGCGGCTGCCAGCCCGGGAGCGCTGAAAGCCGACCGATCCAGCCCTCGATCGCAGGATAGTCCCGCGCGATCTCGTAGCCGCTCTCCTCCGGCGGAAAGCAGAGATAGCCGGTCATCGATATGTCGGCGACGGTAGGTCGCGGACCGGCGACGTAGTCGCGCAAATGCAGGTGCCGCTCGAGGATGCCGAGACAGGCATCGATCCGGCCTCGCAGGAACGCCAGCACGGCGGGATCGGGCGCGGGCGTGAAAGTGCGCTGGAAGCGGTAAGTGGCCAGGTAGCCGGTAAGCTTGTGGTTGTCCCAGAACAACCAGCGCAAGACCTCGAATTCCTCGGACTCGTCCTCTCCACCGAAGCGTCCGTGCCGCGCTGCCAGGCGCAGGAGGATCGGGGCGGTCTGTGTGAGTCGTACCCCGTCTTCTTCTAGAACCGGGATCTCGCCCATTTCATTCACGCTCGCACGCCAGGCTTCGCTGCGGGTGACGCCACCGGCGAAATCAGTCCAGACCAGCTCGACGGGCTGAGCGCAGAGGCTCAGCATGAGCGCGAGCTTATAGCTGTTCCCCGATTCCGGAAAGTAGTGCAGCCTGTAGTGCGTCACGCGGCGACCTCCAATCCCCTCTCGCAAATGCCCCTGCAGTTTGTTCAGGGCCGTCTTGCGACGACCCGAATCTCGAGCAGGGCGCCTTCGGTCATCAGCTCGGAAACGCCGATCGCCGTCCAAGCAGGATAGGGCGCAGTGACGAACTCGTCCTTTACCTTGGTGAAGCCCGCCTGGTGGCGTCGCAAGCCGACGTGATCGGTCGTCATCTCGACCACATCCGCGTAGCCCAAGCCAGCCGCCTCGAGCGTTTGGCCGACGAAGGTGAAGGCATCTCGAAACTGGGTCTCGGGATCTGCCGACAGCGCGCCATCAGCGTGCACGCCGGTCTGACCAGCGAGAAACAGAAAGCCGCTGCTCTCAACTGCCGGCGAGAAATGCCAAGTGTCCGGATAGTGCTCGAAGCCTGGCGCATTAAAGACCTGCATCATGAAGACCGCTTCACGCAGATGAAGGGGCGCTCGCCTGGAAATGCCGGACGGCGGTTTCGAACTTGTCGCGGCATCCGGGGTTGCAGAAGCCGACCACCTGGCCGTCGTACCGGGTCAAGGAATCAGCCTGCACCGGCTTGCCGGACCAAGGGCAGGTCTCGTTGATGCAGTCATCCAATGCGAGCGTATCGGGTGATCCCGTCATGTCTTGCGCCTCCTTCCGATCAGGTTCTCCGAACTTGAGCACGATCAGGGCTCGGCTGCCAGCGCCGCTTTCGCCGCCGCGATCGCGCGGGCCACGTCATCGTCGGTGGTTGCCCAGTTGCAGACCGAGATCCGCATGGCCCGCCGGCCACGCCAGGTCACGCCGCCGAAGAAGGCCTCACCGTCCGCCTGAATCCTGGCGATCACCCGGTCGGTGCGGTCGTCGTGGCCTGCGTCTTCCGCCAAGAAGCGCACCAAGCCTTGATTGACGACAGGAGCCGCAAGGATCTCGACATTCGGCAGGGCGCCGATCCCCTCGACCAACCGCACGGCATGATCGCAACAGCGATCCACCATCTCCGCAATCCCTCTGCGGCCGAGATTGCGGATCGCCGCATAGGCAGGGAAACCCCGGCCGCGCCGAGACCATTCCGGGTTCCAGTCCTTTTGATTGCGCAGCCCTTCGAGCGGCTGCGAATAGCTTGTGACCTGGGAAAAGGCGGCGCGATGCGCGCGCTGGTCGCGGACGAAGACGAAGCCGCTGTCGAAAGGCACGTTAAGCCACTTGTGGCCGTCGGTCGCCCAGGAGTCCGCCTGCTCGACCCCGGCCAGGAGGTGGCGAAAACGCGGGCTGACGTTTGCCCACAGGCCGAAAGCACCATCGATATGCACCCAAGCGCCTTGCCGTTTCGCGATCGGAATGAGCGTCTCGAACGAGTCAAAGGCGCCGGTGTTGAGCTCACCCGCCTGCAGGCAGACCACCGTGGGGCGATCCGGCTCCTGCGCCAGGAGAGCGGTCAAGCTTTCCGGCATGACCTGTTCTCGCGCGTCGATGTCCAGTCCTTCGACGGCATCGGTGCCGAGTCCCAACAGACGCACGGCGCGAAGGATCGACTCATGGCAGGCCTTGCTCACCAAGACCCGCAGCGACGGCGCACCGGCAAGTCCCCTTGTCTCCACGTCCCAGCCTCGCGCGGCCAGCAGGTCGTGGCGGGCAGCGGCGAGCGCGGTGGTGTGAGCCATCTGGCAGCCGGTGACGAACCCGAAGGAGGCCGACTCCGGAAGTCCCAGAAGCAGCTTGAGCCAGGCGCCGGTGATCTCCTCGACCACGGCTTCGGCCGGCGCCGGGGCCGTCGAGGCGGCGTTCTGGTCCCACGCCGAGGTCAACCAGTCGGCCGCGAGGGCCGCCGGCAGGGCCCCGCCGATCACCCAGCCGAAGAAGCGCCCGCTGGCCGACCCGGTCAGGCCGTCGGCGGTATCGCGCACCAAACCGTCGATAACCTCGCTGGCGGTTGCGCCGGTCTCCGGCAAAGGTCCGCCCAGCCGTTCGCGCAGCTCCCTTGGCGACGCGGTGGCGCCAACGGCACAGGTCTCCATGGCTTCCAGGTAGCGAAGCGCGTGGTCGCTTGCCAGGCGCAGGACCTTTCTGTCCGCAACGGCAGAAGAATCAGTCAAGCTAGTCGTCTCCTTTTCAGGCTGCACGCGAGGATGGCCACGGACCGCTCCGATTGTTTCGGTCGAGGCCGAACCATGCGCGGCAGTCTTGCAGAGTCAGGATCGGCAAGCCTGCCGCATTCGGACTTCATAGTTTGGCCGGGCCGCCAAGTATGGCATTACCCAGCAATACGGCTTCTGATGGAGAGGTAACGAGGAATGGGTGAGCTGGTAGGCATTGCGCGTCGGCCCGAGGAGGGCGCCCCGATCGAGACCGTGACCAGCGTTGCGGTCACCCGGGACGACGGCATCGCCGGAGACTACCACGGCGGCGTACCGCGCAAACGCCAGGTCACCGTGCTGTCGGCCGAGACCTGGGCGAAAGTCTGCGACGAGTTGGGCGCAGACCTCCCTTGGACAACGCGTCGCGCGAACTTCCTGGTCTCGGGAGTCGACCTGCCCAGGAAGGCCGGCGGCCAAATCACGATCGGCGCGCTCAGCCTCGAAGTCTGTCTGGAGACGGAGCCCTGCGAGCTGATGGATGAAGCGCACCAAGGCCTGCGGGCCGCGCTCACACCGGATTGGCGGGGCGGTGTCTGCTGCAGAGTCTTGAACGACGCAGAAATCGCGGTTGGCGACGAGGTTTCGATCGACGGCTGACCAGGCTTATCCGCCCGCATTTCGCAGCTTTTTCAATGCCAGGAGGAGCAAGCCGGCAAGCAAGGCCCAGACCGCGGCACCGACGCCGAACAGGGTCATGCCGGAAGCCGCGACGATAAAGGTCAGAAGAGCGGCGTCGAGTTCCTCGGCAGGTGCTGTGAGAGCTGCTTTCAGCGAGCCGCGCAACGGTCCGAAGAGCGCGAGGCCCACGAAGGCGGTGATCAAGACTCCAGGAAGAGCCAACATCACGGCGATGAAGGCATCGGCAAAGACCGCGATCAAAAGGCAAAAGAGCGCGTAGAACGGTCCGGCCAGCCAACGCCGCGCGGGATCTGCATGGCAGCCGGGGCCGGTACAGATTGACGCGGTGATCGAAGAGAGGCAGAGGCTGTGAGCACCGAAAGGCGCCAGCAGCAGGGAAGCGACCCCTGTCGGCGCCATGGCGGCCGAGGCGGGCGGCCGGTAGCCATCGGCCTTGAGCACCGCCAATCCCGGAAGGTTCTGCGAGGCCATGGTGATCAGGTAGAGCGGCACGGCGAGGCCGACCAAGGCACCGAGATCGAATGTCGGCATGATGAGAACCGGACGGGATAGCGAGAGACTGCAACACTCGTCACCTAGAACGCCGCCGAAAACGGCCATCGCGATACCGAGCACCAGAACCGCCGGCACTGCCAGAACCGGCGACCAGGCTTGAAGGATGAAGAAGGCCGCGACCAGGGGCAGCACCAAGCCAGGCGCCGCCGTGCCGGCGCCGATCACCTCGAGGCAGAAGCCGACCAGGACACCGGCCAGCATCGCCGCTGCCACGCTCGGCGGGATTTGCTCGATCAACCGCCCGAGCGGCCGAAACGCGGCCGTGGCGATCAGCAGCACCGCGGCAAAAAGAAACACGCCCACACCAACCGCCATGCCTTCATTCGCGGCGCTTGCGGCGATCAGCGCCGCGCCGGGCGTGGACCAGGCGGTGACGATCGGCATGCGATGTCGCAGGCTCAGGTAGAGGCTGGTCGCCGCCATGCCGAAGTAGCCTACCGCCACCCAGGAAACCGTCTCAGCCGGCGAGGCTCCGAGCGCCACCGCCGCCTCAAGGATGATCGCCACGGAGCTGAAACCGACGATGCTGGCCGTGAGCGCGGCGAAGACGATGGACAGGGAGAGCTTGGCTCCCGCTCCAGGCAAACGAAGTGACGCACTTTCGGTCATCGGTCTTTCGGCCGCCTGTGGCCGCTCATTTGGCTGTTGCTGTAGCGGCAGCTTAAATTACGATTGGTTCAAAGTACTGGACCAATCTATGACTCTAGAACAGACCAATTCTAACGACGCTCAACGCCCGGCCGCGGCGTCCGGATCGGTGCTGGCTCTGCTGGCCGATCACCCCAATCCCGATTCGGATCAAGAGGTCACGAAGGGCAGTACTCTGGCCCGCCGTTTGCGCCGGCTGATCCTCGAGGGCGCGCTCCGGCCCGGCAGTCGCCTGCCGGCAAGCCGGACTCTGGCCCGACATCTCGAGTTCTCGCGGGGCACGGTCGAGACCGCCTACGGCGATCTCGAGGCCGAGGGGCTTCTCGAGCGCCGCCAGGGCGACGGCAGCTTCGTGGCGCACGCCCTCGATCGTTTGGAGAGGCCAGTCGAACCGCAGGCAGGAAACGCCATCTCGGCCCAGGTCCGGTTTTCGGCGCGGGGCCAGAGCCTCGCCCGCATGGAGCGCTGTCCCTATCCCGAGCGGGACCGCAGCTTCGCCAGCGGCGTGCCCGACGCCCGCTTGTTCCCCTGGACCGAGTGGCGCCGGCTCACTGCGGCCTGCTTGCGGAGCAGCCCGCGAGACCTCTCCGGCTATACACCGCCTCAGGGCCTTCCCGCCCTGCGGGACTCGCTGGCGCGCTGGTTGCGCCTGACCCGAGGGATCCGCTGCTCACCGGAGCAGATCCTGGTTCTTCACAGCGGGCAGCAGGCTCTCTCGCTCGCCGCCACGCTGCTGTTCGATGCAGGCGCGCGCATCGCCCTCGAGGATCCCGGCTACGTTGGCGCGCAGGTCGGTTTCGCCAGTGCCGGCCTGAACCGCGTCGCAGTTCGGGTCGACAAGGAAGGAATCGTCACCGGGGCCCTGTCCCGCTTGAGAAACCTGGCCGGCGTCTACGTGACACCGTCCTATCAAAACCCGCTCGGCGCGACGCTCTCGCTCGCGCGCCGCCTCGACCTCATCGAATGGGCAGATCGAGAGCAAGCGTGGATCATTGAGGACGACTACGCCGGCGGCCTGACCTACGACCGCAATCCGATCGCCGCGCTCGCCGGACTCGATAGCTCCGGTCGGACCATCTACATCGGCTCCTGCTCGAAGCTCGTCTTTCCCGGGCTGAGACTGGCCTGGATGGTGCTCCCTGCAGGCATGGCGGAGGGCTTCACGACCCTCCGGGCCAACCAAGACGGCCACTGCGCCGCGCTCCCGCAGGCTGTCTTGGCGAGATTCATCGACGACGGTCACATGGCCCGCCATGTCAAACGCATGGGGCTGATCTATCGGCGCCGTCGCGACGTCTTGGTTGCGCAGATCGAGGCGCTCAACCGTTTGGCCGGGCACGCGGTCTACCGGCCTCTGGTGGCCAACGCGGGACTCAAGCTCGCGGTCGAGCTGAGCCCGCCCTTGAATGACCGCCCGTTCGCCAACCTGGCGAGCGATGAAGGCCTCGACCTCCCGGTCCTCTCGGAAACCGCTCTGGAACCAAAGAATAAGCGGCAGGGATTCATTCTCGGGTTTTCCGGCCTCACCGAAGCGGAGATCGAAGAGCGTGCTTCGCGCTTGCGGCGGGCCACCGCGACCGCGTTGCGCCTCGCTGGGATGTCGGTAGGATCTCTATGACGCCTGAGCGAAGCGAGGAATCCCATGCCCGAAGAGCACTCCGCAGAACCCAAGGAAATCACCGGCAGTTGCTTGTGCGGCACGGTGCGCTGGAGCGCGCGCGGTCCGTTCGGGACGATGTCGCACTGCCATTGCTCGATGTGCCGAAAAATCCACGCGGCCCCCTTCGGGACTTACATGGGCGCTAAGCGTGACGGCTTTCGCTGGACCTCTGGCGAAGAGGCGATCGTGCGCTACGAATCCTCGCCGGGCTTTATCCGCACGTTCTGCGGTAGCTGCGGGTCGGTTCTGCCGGAAGGCGAGTCCGGAGACTGGGTGTACATACCGGCCGGGTGCCTGAACGAGGACCCCGGCGTGCGGCCGAGCGCCCACATCTTCACCGCCTCCAAGGCGCCGTGGCATCCGATCGGCGACGACTTGCCGCAATTCGATGCCTACCCAAAGCCCGAGGACGGTCCGAACGTCGACCGTCCCTCGCCCTGGCCGACCCGCGCGGAGGGAGACCCCCTACGCGGAAGCTGCCTCTGCGGCGATGTCGCCTTCGAAGTGCGCGGGCCCTTCAAGGAGGTCCATAACTGCCATTGTTCGCGCTGCCGCAAGGCGCGCGCCGCGGCTCACACCACCAATGGGTTCGTTGCCGCCGACGACCTCGTATTCCTACGCGGCGAGGCGCGGCTGAAGAGCTACAAGCTGCCGGAGGCCAAGCGATTCACGCAGGTCTTCTGCGGTCGCTGCGGCTCAGGCATGCCGCGGCGCATACCGGCCGCAGGTATTGCGATCATTCCGTTCGGCGCCCTCGATGACGACCCGGGCCGCGGTGCGCAGGACCATATCTTCGTGGGCTCGAAGGCGCCTTGGTACGAGCTCACCGACGAGCTGCCCCGTTTCGAGGAAGCCCCTCGCTAGCCGGCCTTCTCTAGCTCGAACCTACGCGTAATGCCGATAGCCGCCAAAAAGTCCTCGTCATGACTCACGACGAGTAGGGCGCCCTTGTAGGCTTGCAATCCTGCCTCGAGCGCGGCGACGGCATCCAGATCCAAGTGGTTGGTAGGTTCATCAAGCACCAACAGGTCAGGCGGTGTGTCGCCACCGACCACGCAGGCCAACCCGGCGCGCAGGCGCTCGCCACCGCTGAGGTTGTCAACCAAACGTTCCGCCGCTTCGTTGCGGAACAGGAAACGGGCCAAGCTGGCTCGACAGTCATTTTCGCCGAGGCCGTGATTGAGCCGGCGGAAATTGGCGAGGATGGTCTCTGACGAGTCGAGCAGCGACACCTGCTGATCAAGCAACGCCGAGCGGGACGGCAGTCGTAGATTCCCCTCCCAAGGCTCCATCGCACCCACGACCAGCTTGAGCAGCGTGGTCTTGCCGGTCCCGTTTTGACCTGTCACGGCAACCCTCTCGGAGCCGACAATTCGGAACGAGAGATTGTGCAGGACCGGCTTGGCGGGATCGTAACCGGCGGAGACTCGCGATAGGGACACGACAAGCTTGCCCGAATGCGTCGCACCATCGGGTAGCGTCACTTTCGGCGTTCGAGCGCGCTCGACTTGAGACTCGGCCTGCTTCAGGGCCTCCACCGCGTGCGTCTTGCGACGGTCGCTCTCGCCGCGGCCCATGTTGTTTTGAGCCCGCTCTTTCTGCGCGTCGTGGAAGCTCTTGATGTTCGTGCCCTTGCGCGCCTGGCGGCGCCCGGCGGCATCCCGGCGCGCCTTGCGCTCGCTGGCAATCTGGGCTTGCCGCTCGACCCGACGAACCTCCCGCTTGGCAAGATCGAGGCGCTGCTCGGCGTCCACTCGCTCCTTCGCCCGCAATTCCGCATAGAGGTCCCAATTGCCGCCAAACACCTTCGCACCAAGTGAAGACAGCTCAATGATCCGATCCATGCGCCGCAGCAGCTCGCGATCGTGACTGATCACGATCGCCCCTCCCTTGAAGCGGTCGAGCAGCTCGGCCACCAGGGCGCGACCGCCGCGGTCGAGATCGTTCGTCGGTTCATCCAACAGCACCATCTCGGGGTCGTCGAAGGTAAGCGCGGCCAAGGCGACACGCGTCCTCTGCCCACCGCTGAGTGAGGCGAGAAGACGGCGCGGATCGAGGCCGGGGAGACCAACCTGTGCCAAGGCTTCCGCGAGGCGGCCGTCTAGAGCCCAATCGACATGGGCCAACTCCTCCGCATCGGCGTCGCCCGTCAGGGCGCGGTCGAGACGGGCGAGCGCCAATCCGACTGCGAATCGATCGGCGACCGTCGACGAAGGATCGACCGCGAGCTGTTGATCCAATACGCGGACCCGGCCGGCACGATGAACCAAGCCAGACGCGGGCTCTCGCTCACCGAGGATCAGCTTCAGCAGCGTGGACTTGCCAACGCCGTTCCGGCCGACCAACCCGCAACGCTCGGCACCGAAGCTGAGGCTTAGCTTTTCGAAGAGAACGCGACCGTCAGGCGTCCGATAGGTAACATCGTGGAGGGAGACGAGTGGCATGATGGGTCCGAGACAAAGCGGCAAGGCGGGCGAAGTCTGCTTGCGCTGTCGTTCTCATGGATCACCACTCCTCAAAACGTTGTTGCCCGAAGATAGTCTCGGAATTTCTCGTCTTCAACGCCACGCGCGCGCCAACTGAGGTCCCTACGCCACCTTCCAGGGCGGAATCTCCGAAACATCAACATTTCGCTCGGCATGCCACAGATCGAAAGCCATCTGCATATTGAGCCAAATCGTTGGCGGTGTGCCAAATCTCCGCCCGAACCTCACGGCCATTTCAGGGGTGATCGGATTCGGATTGCTCTCGCGGATGATCCCGTGGAGGGTTTGACGGCTGATCCGAAGATCGCGCGCCAATGCGGCAACAGAGATTCCAAGTTCCGGAATGATGTCCTCGCGGATCACCGCGCCAGGATGCGTGGGAGGCCGAGATCTCCGTTGGCGGTCGTCCTTTGTAACGAGTTCCTCGGTCATCAGTGATAATCCTCCAAGTCAACCCGCAAGGCGTCGCCCTTGTTCCACTCGAACGTCACGCACCAGGGCCCATTGACATGCACGCTGTAGCGGGTCGGCTTGCCTCTGAGCTTATGGAAGTCGAACCCAGGGACATTGAGGTCGTCCAGCGTCGATGCGTTGTCCAGTACGTCCAAGCGACGACTTAGTCGATCGACCAACTCGCGTTTGATCCCACGTGGGTCGCCCTTCAGGAAGAAGCGCTTGAGCGCCCTGTTTCTGAAAGAAGCGATCATGAGGCATCGTATTGTCGCCCCTCAAATGTGTCAACCAACACTTTACACATCCTTCCCAACACGACATTCACGTGAAAGGAATTAGGGACCGCCAGGCAAGGGGCTACGCACGAGAATGGGGCCTACCATCGGGAGCTGAGATTGAGTGACGCAGTAAGCTTGCAGCGGTCTCACAATCAATCGCCTCTCCGATCGAAATGGCGGTGGGCCGATACAAACGAAACGCGATTCCCGGCGACCGGAAAAGCAACTGAAATCCACAGCCACCATTTTTGATTCAAGTAAACAAGGCGGCAAACCAACGAGAGGAGAGCGTGATGAGCGAGAAGACCATCGAAGCTGCGAACCAGAGAGTGGTTACTCTACAGGACGAGGGTCTTGAGTCTGTGACAGGCGGGTTTCTCGGTGGCGTGAGAGTCGCGTCTAGCGCTGGTGGGGCAACCGGTAACGGAGAGAATCAGGCCCCCTTCAGCATCGACCCAAACGGCGAGCGGGTGAAATCGACGAAGAAGTGGGACATGACCACTTGCTAGTGCAGGTGATTTCTGACGTCCGGGACTCGGTCAATCCAGCCTAACAGCCACCGCCGCGAGGAAATCGCCCGGCACGATGAGCCCCGGGAAGTGGCGACCGATGAAGAGGCCGGAGATCCCTGCCCTATAGTCCACGGTCGGGCTGCCGGTGCGCTCGATATCGTGGACGCGGGCAATGATCTGACTAGCCTCGACCGGGGCACCGAGGTCGACGCAGAACTCGACAAGCCCGCGCGACTGCGAAATCGTGAAGCAGCGGTCGTCCGGCATGTCGAGCCTGACTGTGGAACCAACGTCCAGCGCGCCGGCGAGAATTCCCGCGTGTTTCAAGAGATTGGCGACGCCGCGCTTGGCGATCGCCACGGTCGTGGCCGTGGTGCTACCGCCGCCGCCGAGCTCGGTCGAGACGAAGACCTTGCCCATGTCTTCGGCAGCCGTGTCGTACATGCCGACCGAGTCGAGCTCGAGCAGCATCAGCGAATAGGGGGCAGCGAACGCCTCCATGGCCGCGACGCAGCGCGCTTGCTGGGCCTTGTCTTCCAGGACATGGGCCGCGGCGAAGGGCACGAAATCGAGTGTCTTGCCGCCGGAGTGAATGTCGAGCACGACGTCAGCCAAAGGCAGCAAGCTACGCTGAAAGTAATCGGCGATCTTCTCCGTCGCTCCGCCTTCGGGCCGGCCGGGGAAGCTGCGGTTCAAGTTTCCGCCATCGATCGGAGAGGTTCGCTTGCCGGCAGCGAAGGCCGGTTGGTTCATCGCCGGCACGATGATCACTCGGCCGCTCACCGCCTTGGGGTCCAGGGTCCTTGCAAGATCGAAGAGCGCGACCGGACCCTCATATTCGTCGCCGTGGTTGCCGCCGGTCAGCAGCGCGGTCGGCCCGCGGCCGTTCTTGACGACGGTGATCGGCGTCATGACGGCGCCCCAGGCCGAGCCATCGTGGGAGTGGGGCAGCTTGAGGAAGCCGTGCTGGATCCCGTCGGCCTCGAAGTCGACGGTCGCCGATATGGGGCTTGGCCGCATCAGATCTTCACCAGCAGCTTGCGGGGATAGTTGGTGAGGCACTCGACCCCCGTCTCGGTGATGACGATGCTCTCGGTGATCTCGAAGCCCCAGTCCTCCATCCACAGTCCGGTCATGAAGTGGAAGGTCATGTTGGGCTCGAGCACGGTGCGGTCGCCGGCGCGCAGGCTCATGGTCCGCTCGCCCCAGTCCGGCGGATAGCTGAGACCGATCGGATAGCCGGTGCGGTTGTCCTTCTCGATTCCGTGCTTGCACAGCACGGCGAAGAAAGCCTTGGCGATGTCCTCGCAGGTGTTGCCCGGCCGCGCCGCCTCGAGCCCCGCCGCCATGCCCTCGAGCACCGCGGCCTCGGCCTTGACGAAGGTCTCCGTCGGCTGTCCGAGAAAGATCGTCCGCGACAGGGGGCAGTTGTAGCGCCGGTAGCAGCCGCCAAGCTCGAAGAAGGTCCCCTCGCCGGCAACAAAGGGCCGGTCGTCCCAGGTGAGGTGCGGCGCCGAGGCATCGGCCCCCGAAGGCAGAAGCGGCACGAGCCCCGGATAGTCGCCCCAGTGACCGTCGGCGCCACGGATCGCGGTACGGTAGATCTCGGCGACCAGCTCGTTCTTGCGCAGGCCCGGCTCGACCAGCTCGAAGACGCGGTCGTGCATGGCCTCGACGATGCGTGCCGCACGCCGCAGATAGGTGAGCTCCTGCGCCGACTTGACCGCGCGCTGCCAGTTGACCAGCGCCGTCGCATCCTTGAGGTCGGCATTCGGCAGGCACCGCTGCAGCGTCTCCAGGCAGGCGGCGGAGAAATAGTAGTTTTCCTTCTCGACGCCGATCGCCAGCCGCGACCAGCCTCGCTCCTCGATCAATCCCGACAGATGCTCCATCGGGTGGCGCTCTGTCGACATCACATAGTTGTCGGGATAGCCGACGATGTTGTCGTGGTCCATGAAGACAGTGCGCTTGGCCCCGTTGGCGTCCTGGCCGCGGCCGTACCAGATCGGATCGCCGTCACCGGTCAGCAGCACGCATTGATGCACATAGAACGACCAGCCGTCGTAGCCGGTAAGCCAGGCCATGTTGGAGGGATCGGTAACGATCAACAGCTCGATGCCGGCGCGCTCCATGGCAGCACGTGTCTTGGCAATGCGCGCGGCGTACTCCTCGCGCGAGAAGCCCAGCATCGCCGGACCCATGTTGGTCTGGGCCATCTCTCCCCCCTTTGTCCTGTCTCAGCTCTCGAAGGCGGTGCCCGCGTCCTCTGCCTCCGACCGCGCCCGGGCGAAGGTCGCAATTGCGGTATCCTGGACCCCGGTGCCGGTCAAGTCGCACAGCGTGATCTGCTCGGGCGTGGACCTCCCCGCCGCCATGCCGGCGACGATCTGGCCCAACTCCGGATAGCTCTCACCGGCGGCAACCGCGCCGGCCGCCAAGGCGTGATGCAATTCTCCCAAGGTCTCGCACTGGCTGACCCGGTCGCAGACGTAGAGATCCGCGGCGGCCAGGGCGCCTGGCGCAATCTCGGTCTTGTAGGCCGCGTCCGAGCCCACCGCCGTAACATGGAGACCGGGCCGGAGATGGTCCGCCGTAACGAGCGGCTCGGTCGCAGGCGTCGTCGTGACCAGGATATCGCTCTCGGCAGCGAGCGCCCCCAGATCGGCGACGGCAGTCACAGGAAACCCGAGTTCGGCGGAGAAGGCCGCCGCACTGGCCGCCGCCTTGTCGGGATCGCGGGCCCAGAGACAGGCCCGCTCGATGGGCCGCACGAGGGTAAGCGCCTCGAGCTGCAGGCGCGCCTGACGGCCGGCACCGACGATCCCGGCGCTGCGCGCGTCCTGGCGCGCCAAGTGCTTCGCGGCCACAGCACCCGCCGCGGCGGTTCGCACGTCGGTCAGGTAGCCATTGTCGAGGAGCAGCGCTTCGACCAAGCCGGTCTTGGCGCTGAACACCACCATCAGACCGTTGACGCTGGGCAGGCCAAGCTTCGGGTTGTCGAAGTAGCCCGGACTCATCTTCATGGCAAAGGAGTCGAGCCCGGGCACATAGGCGGTCTTCACATCCACCTCGCCGTTCCACTCGGCGATCTCCAAGTGCAGGATCGGCGGCATCACCACCGGCCGCGTGGCGAGGGCTTCAAAGGCCTGCTCGACGCAGGCGACGGTCTCCAAGTCCAAGCGCACGACACGGCGCAGCTCGGCTTCGGTCAGGATGTTGATTTTTGGCATAGTCGGTCACTCTCTCCTCTTCGCAACCCATCTCATTCGGCCGCGACGTCGACGTCCTCACCGGAAATGATGCGATGGTGCAGTGTCATATCGATGTTGCGTCCGCTGAGGATCAGAGCGGTGACCCCCGTATCCCCCAACTCGCCCGCCAAGACCGCAGCGATCCCAACGGAACCGGAGCCTTCGACCACGAGCTGCTCCTGCCAGTAAGCGTGTCGGATCGCCTCGGCGATCTGCCGCTCGTTCACCAGCACCAGGCGATCGACGAGGTCACGCACGAAGCCGAAGGTGTAGCGGTTGTCGAGGCCGATCCCGCCACCGAGCGAGTCGGCGAGGGTCGGCAGCTCGGTCACCTGCACCGGACGGCCCGCCTGCAAGCTCGCGTGCATAGCGGCGCCCCGCTCCATCGAAACGCCGACCACCTTGATCTCGGGCTTGAGCGCCTTGGCGGCAATCGCCATGCCGGAAATGAGGCCGCCGCCGGAAACCGGCACGACAAGAGTCTCCACTTCCGGGAGATCCTGCAGCAGCTCCAGGGCCAGGGTGCCTTGTCCGGCTATGATGTCGGCATGGTCGAAGGGCGGCAGCATCACCATGCCCTCCTCGGCGACCAGGCGGTCGACCTCGATCTGGGCATCGTCCTGGGATTCGCCGATGATGCGTACTTCGGCGCCCAGGGCCCGAATACCGTCGATCTTGTTCTGCGGCACCAAGCGCGACATGCAGATGATGCAGCGTGCCCCGGCGACCTTGGCGGCATGGGCGAGCCCGCGGCCGTGATTGCCCGTCGAGACACCCACCACACCCCGCGCGCGTTCCTCCGCCGAAAGCGCGAGGATCGCATTGCTGGCGCCGCGCACCTTGAAGGAGCCGGTCACTTGAAGCTGCTCGAGTTTCAGATGGAACCGCTGCCCGAGGCTGGCAGAAGGGACGATAGGTGTCTCGCGAACGGACCCGCTGATCCGCTCCCGCGCCGTATACACGTCGGTAAGTGTGGGAGGAGTCATTTCGCCCTCGGCAGTTCCTCGATCCGTAAAGGTCAATGCTGACACAGCAGCCGGCCGAAGCCGCGGACCTCGAGATCGCATCCCGCGTCCCGCAGGCTCTGCCAAAACATCGCTTGTACAGATGTCACAACGGGCACACCCAGTCGATCTTCCAAAGCCCCCGCAACCTTGGCAGCCCTGAGCGCCGTGCAGGCGATGAAGAGACCCTGTGCCTGCGGGTGAAGAGCGGCGGTGGCGGCCTCGACGACCGTGCGCGGCTGCACGCGCGCGATCTCCCGGTCGTCGTCGAGGCCGAGGTAAGTCGCGTTGAGAAACTCGAGCCCCGACGCACCCAGATAGGCGGCGAGGCCGACGGTGATAGCTTCGGTGTAAGGCGTGAGCAGGCTGATCCTGGAAAGGCCAAGCTTGGCGCAGGCGGCCAGTACGGCCGAGGTCGGCGTGACGACCGGGACGCCCGGCTTTGCCGCGCGGATCGCCGCGCCGATCGCACGGTCACCGATCTCGGCCGAGGCCGCGGTGCAGCCGTAGCACACCGCATCCAGCGTCTCGCCCGGAAGCAGAAGCGCCGCCGCGTCACTCAGACGCGGCTGCATCGCCAAGTAGGTCGCCCGGCTTGTCGGATTGGCGAAGGGAATCCGGCTCACATATGTGGCCACCTCGCCGCTCGGCGACATCGCCGCAAAGTCTCGTTCCGATGTGTGATCGGTCGCCAGTGCAATCAGCCCGATCCGCCATCGCGCCGGGCGAGGCTCGAGCGCGACCGGCATAAAGGGCCGTACGGCGAATGGTGCGGCTTGCAAATGTTCCCTCCTTTCAATTTCGCTAGACATACATTTCTATATCACATTGGTCGATCAGCACCATGTTCGAGATCCGCTTCATATCACCCCACTAGCCGATAATATCCTTTTTTCCTTACGATTTCTCGAAAGCCGATCGATCTGCTGCGCACATCTAGTCTCATTGAGAAACGGTCGCGAGCATAGAAATATATATCTTGCTTGATTACAAGATCGAATTGCGCTATGTCCTCGCCCTATCGCGCGGCCCTGCCGGCCGGCAATTCGAATGGGAGGCAATCATGCAAGACAGTTGGATCACCACGCGCCGCGCCATGTTCGGTGCCGTCGCCGCGGTTGCTTTAGCGGCCTCGATGAGTGCGCCGCAAAGCGCGGAAGCCGCCAGTTGGAAGTACGCGTTCGAGGAAGCGCTGCACGAGGTGCAGGGGGTCTTCGCCACTAAGTTCAAGGAAGAGATCGAGAAGAATTCCGACCATTCGGTCCAGCTCTTCCCCTACGGCACGCTCGGCGAGTCCGCCGACATCATGGAACAAGCCCAGGCGGGCATCCTCGAGTTCGTCGATCAATCGCCCGGCTTCACCGGCGCGCTGATCCCCGAGGCGCAGGTCTTCTTCGTGCCCTACCTGCTCCCCTCGGACATCGGCCAGTTGAACGCCTTCTTCCGCAACAGCAAGGCGATCCACGAGGACTTCAAGGGGCTCTAACGCAAATGTAATGACGAGGCGTCGAATCAACTTGATTTGCTTGATGTCACACCTCCGCAAAATCAGCCGGGGTAAAGGGGCTACTACACCTTATACCCATAAACTTTCAAGCCCTGCTCAGACACCTCATATTCGAATTGCCCTAAAGCGTCGAGCTTCGTTGTTATCGCTTCAATATCCTGGCTTAAGTACTTCATCGGTGCCTTATCGTATGGCCGATAGCCGACCCTGGCCGGCAGCAGCAACCATTCTATTTCCCTGAATTCAAAGGGTCCGCTGAGCGCGCCGCAATCACCGACATAGTCCTCCCCCAGTTTGCTGAAATCAGGCAAGTGGCCCTGTACCGGCTCGGTATCGGATACCAGCTTCCAGGTACAGGCCCCCAGTTCGAGCGAACCCTGGTTGCACTCACTGAAGAATTTACGCCATTTGGCATTGGACATGAATGAAGCCGAATAGCGTTTTAAATCATTTTCCAGCACGATTGATTCCAGATACCAAACTCTGCTACCCGCTACCTTATAACAAACCGAACCGAGATGCATTGATGATACGTCGGCAGGCAGCCTGCCAGGGAGGGGCTGCCTGCCTATTTCAAACGGACGCCCACGCAAACAATTCAAATTAAACCATATACGGGAACTACATAGCTACTTCCCTGCGGCTGTCATGTCCTCGCCGGGCTAGCCCGCCGTTCGAGTGATTGTGCCGGGCTTCGTGTTCTTAATACGGTATTTGCCGGCATCGTCCGACAATCGAAGTAACCTGTTTGTCACAAAGGCATTTTGCTCCTGCTCTATCACAATCGTCTCACCGGCTTTTACCGTCACCTGAATTTCGGACCAGTTCGATGCTCTGGAGAAAATGGTGTGTTCGCCCGGTTCCAAATTGAAGTGGATGTACTGGCGCGTCCGGTTGTGCCCGACCCTCGATTCCGGCCCTTTGCCGTCGACGTATACGCCAAAGTAAACCAGGCCGATGACGTACGATGGCCTGACGACATAGATCAGCGCCTTACCCTCCTGCGGGGCGTGGGGCAGTTGGTAGTTTTCAATTTTCGCGCTCAGCCTTTCCGGGGAGGGAACCTGTGGAAAACTGGAGCAGCCTGTGCAACTCGTAATGACTAACGCGGCCGTCAGGAGCATGTTTTTTGAAAGGGTATTCATTGTCTTTCCTATATCCGGTGAATAGAGCCGACCGGCCATGAAAAAAATCGGAAACGGTGCACCGCGCCGACAGATTGCATGAGCAGGTTCAGGCTATTGATTTCGGTCTGGCTTTCCAAACCGCCGAAACAGGGTATTCATTACATGAAGGGAAAACGTCCAAACCGGCAAGCTCGTACCCGTTTGGACATATTTTTGCGGAATCGGCTAGGTCCGCTGTTGTTTCCTGTAGCCCGACGGCGTCTGTCCGGTTATCTTCTTAAAACTGAGATTGAAGGTGCTTTTGGCATTAAAACCGGCATTCATTGCGATCTCCAACACACTTTGGTCCGGCCGGTTTATCAGTGCCGACTTGGCGAATTCAATGCGATAACCGGCAATGAACTCGTAGAAGTTGACTTCGCGGTATTGATTGATGGCCTGCGACAGATACTGGGGCTGGGTCTTGATCATCGCAGCTATCCTGTCCAGTGTGATGGTGCTTTCAAGATAGGGTTGTTGCGCCTGCATCAATTTATCCACGTCAGCCAGAATTTTCCCGGCCTGCACGGGCGTTAAAGCCGACCGTTCATATTTCCCGCTCGTTTCACAATGTTCAATCTCCTGCTCCTGTTCAGGTTTACGACAATAGGCGGCGGTAAAAAAGAGTAACGCGACCCAAATGATCAGATCCAGGACGGCGAATACCGCATTATGCCAGGGCGGATCATAGGCAAAGAAATACTGGGTAATGGTGTCGAAGACCAGCATCAGCCAAAGGGCACTCATCGACAGCCAGACACCACTCAACCAATGATAAGTATTCTCTCCGTAACCCACACTGTATAGCGCTCCGCGCGACAGCCGCCAGAGTATCGGCACAAAATGCCAACTGCTGTTCAGCACAAACAGGCTGACGAACGCTATCATGCCGACCGAGGCGAGAACAGGGAGGAGGGGGATTGATTGCTCGAGTGATGTTGTAAAAGTGAGCAGGAAAAACGGTGCTACCAATAAATACCCGAACGCCAGCAGGCGACCGGTGCTGCTGTCCATTATCGGCCGTCTTTCCATACGTAGCGTTGACTGGGTAAACGCCGACATTACCGGACCCAGTAGTAAGATCAGCGGGAAAGTGATCAGAAACAACGCAAAACTCGGTGTATTATTAAACAGCTTGAGCCCAAACAAGCTGCTTTTGAGCGCGATTCCTATCCCTAATAGGCACACGAGAAAATTTTTTGACGGCAACCATGCCAGCGCGAAGTTCACCAGCAGTAAAAAACAAAGGCTAAGCAATATTGTCGAAAAGCCGGTGATCAGTTCGATAAAACCAAGCCAGTCCGGCACAGTTTCAATACCTCCTATCGTGAATTCAGGGTTGAGCCGTCTGTCAGCCCGCTATGCGCCGATACCACGCATCATTTTACGTCTTTCCATGCTGCCCGGAATAGGCACGGCCTCGAGTAACTCCCGGGTATAGGTCTCCCGGGGGGACAGGATAACCTGGTCGGTGGGGCCCTGTTCGATGAGTCTGCCAAAGTGCATCACCGCAATGCGGTCGGCAATTTGCCGGACCACGCTCAGGTCATGGGTAATGAACAAATAGGTAATATTAAACTTGTCCTGCAGCTGCTTCAGCAGTTCTATGATCTGCGCCTGGATGGAAACATCCAGCGCACTCACCGCCTCATCGCAAACAATAAAGGAGGGGGCCAGGGACAAGGCCCGGGCGATGCTGATCCGTTGCCGTTGGCCGCCGGAAAACTCAAAGGGGTAACGATTCATCATATCCGCTGAAAGGCCTACCTCCTCCAGTAATTCCGCTGCCTTATCCCGTTTGCTCCCCGCCAACAGGCGGTGCTGAATGAGACCCTCGGTGAGGATTTCCACGATGGTCATGCGGGGATTGAGCGAGGAATAGGGATCCTGGAAAATCATCTGCATGTTTCTTCTGTAGGGCAGGCGCCGCTTACGGTTAAGCCCGGTCAGCTCATCGCCTTCAAAAAACACCCTGCCGCTATGGGTTTCCTGTAAACCGATAATTGCACGCCCCAGGGTGGTCTTGCCCGAGCCGGATTCACCCACCAACCCCAGGGTTTCCCCGCGCTGAATATCCAAATCAATACCATCCACGGCTTTTACATGATCGACGGTCCGTGACAACAGTCCCTCCGTCACCGGGAACCAGACCTTTAGTTGTTCGGTTTTCACCAGGGTATAATCTGCCTGTGTCTGCGCGGAAACCGAAGCAGTGACAGCCTCCCCAGGCTGTTCTCCCGGCTGATATAAACGCGGTACGGCATCCAGCAGCAGGCGTGTGTATTCTTCGCCCGGTTGCGCGAAAATCGCCTCCGTGGGGCCTGCCTCCACCACCTCGGCCTGTTTCATGATATAGAGCCGGTCGCACAACTCCCACACCACCGCCATGTCATGGGTAATGAGCAACAGCGCGGTATCGTTATTTTTCATTTGCATCAGCAGACGGAAAATCTGGTTCTGGATGGTGACATCAAGCGCGGTGGTCGGCTCATCGGCAATAATCAGATCCGGCTCCAGAATCAGGGCCATGGCAATCATTACCCGCTGGCGCATACCCCCGGATAATTCATGGGGATAGGCCAGCATGCGCTTTTCCGGTTCAGGAATGCCGACCCTGTCCAGCCAGTCGACGGACAGCCGCCAGGCTTCGTCCTGCGGCATCTCCGTGTGCAGCTTGAGAATTTCCAGCATCTGCTGCCCCACACGTTGCAGGGGCGACAGGGAAGTCATGGGTTCCTGGAAGATCATGCCGATCCGGCTGCCCCGCACCTCACGCAGCTCAGCCACCGGCATCTGCAGCAGGTCTTTGCCGTTAAACCAAATCTCGCCCGACAGGTATTGAGCCGGCGGAGTCGGAACCAGTCGCACGATACTCTGGGCGGTGACGGTTTTGCCCGATCCGGATTCCCCCACCAGGCCGATGACTTCACCCTTGCCGATGGCAATGCTAACTTGCCTGACGGCATCGACCTGCGCATCGTCCGTCTGGAAACGTACGCTCAGGTTGTTGATTTCCAGCAATGTCTCACCCATCGCCACTACTCCAGCCGGGTAAATTTTCGTGGGTCGAAGGCAGCGCGAATACCTTCACCGATAAATACGCCCAGCAGCATGACAATGAACAACGCACTGGCCGGGAAGAATATCAACCACCACCGCGGTTGCGCCTGAGCCTGCGAAAGCAGTTCCCCCCAACTGGGCGCCGGCGCCGGTAAACCAAAACCCAGGTAGTCCAGCGCAGCCAGGGTACCGATGGCCCCGACCAGTGAAAAGGGAAAAAAGGTGATCAGGGGCACCAGGGCGTTGGGAAGAATGTGTTTTAACGCAATCCTGCGGTCCGGCAGGCCGAGGCAACGCGCAGCCTCAACATAGGGCTGGGTGCGCAGGCGTAAAAATTCTGCGCGCATGTAGTAGGAAATACCGATCCAGTTAAAGATGCCGTAAACCACAATCAGCAATGCAAAGCTCTGCCCGTACACCGAGCCCAACAGGATCAGCACGTAAAGAAAGGGGAGCGACTCCCATATTTCAGTGAACCGTTGGGCAAACAAATCCACCTTGCCGCCGTAATAGCCCTGGATGGCACCGGCCAGGGTTCCCAGCAGCATAGCAACCGCCACCAGCAACAGCCCGAAATTAAGCGAGGTGCGCAGGGCATAGAAAACCCGGGATAAAACATCACGTCCGGCATTGTCGATGCCGAAGGCGTGGCCCTGGACCGGACGAAAGGGAAACAGCACATCCTCCTTATCGAAATTAAACAGGTAGGTGGTGTTGTCATGCAGGATTCTAACGGGTTCAACCACGCCATCGATACGCCTGAGCGCCGTTTCGTTGATCTCGCGTCGCTGTGCTTCTGCCAGTGCCCGCCAGACCGGGTCATCGAGGTGAATCGATGGTTCACCCTGCTTCAGCACCGCCGTCGAGACCGGGGTGTCGACTAACAATTCTTCCAGGCGTACACGTATGGTACGTGGCGCCCTGCTGCGCGGGGAATAAGGCGTCAGGCTTAACAGTATGTGCCCGTTACCGGTATCAATCTGCTGCTGGAACGACGCTGATTCAACGTTTTCAAACCGCCGCTGAACAGCCTTAATAAAGGCTTCATTGACGGGGTATGCCGCCTCCAGAGAAAGACCCCTAATCCGGGCATGCCCCTGGAAGAACCATTCCGCCTGCCGGTGCCGTTTTATAATACCGTTGCCGGCTATATTAATGGTCGCCACATGGGGTTCGGCCTGCATGGTCACGGTCACATCATCGGCCACCTGGATACTGCCGGTCGCAATGATTTCCTGGGGGCCATAGGGGATGACCGGAAAAACCATGAAATTATCGGCCTTCCCGGCAAAGGCAGGGGTGTTATTCAACGCCTTGTAATCGGTACGGGTGAAACGGCCCGAGCCGGTAAAGGTATCCTCCGGGTAATAAAACAAAAAGGGGAAATAGCTGTCCCCCTGGTAACGCAGGTAGAGCGGTTTGTCGTTACTGATCAATTCAGCACCCAGACTGAGCGTGTAGAGGATGACCAACAGCCACAGCGAATACCAGGCGCGCTTCATTTCCCGAAAACGCTGCAGGCGCTTACGGGTAATGGGGTTGAGAGTAAAAAACGGCAACGGCGGCATTATTTAAAGTGGATGCGCGGATCGATCAGCAGGTAGCAGAAGTCGGAAAAAATACGCCCCAGTAATCCCAGGATGGAGGTCAGGGCCAGAATACCCATAAACACCATATAGTCGCGGCTGATGATGGCATCCAGACTCAACAGCCCCATACCGGGGATCTCGAAGACCTTTTCAATCAGCACCGAACCGGCAAAGATCAGGGTAAAGATACTGCCGAACCCGGTGGCTATCGGGATCAGGGAATTACGAAAGGCATGGCGCCAGATGGCATGGTTCAAAGAAGCCCCCTTGGCCAGTCCTGTGCGCACGTAATCCTGGCCGATCTGCTCCAGCAGGCTGTTTTTCATCAACAGGGTCAATACGGCAAAGTTACCGATCATGTAACAGAGCACCGGCAGGCACATGTGCATAAAAATGTCCTTTGCCTTGCCGGCTGCGCCCAGCTGGTCAAAATTATCGGAGGTGAAACCGCTGACCGGAAAAATATCCCACAGCCCTTCGGTGGTGCCGGCAAAGACCATCTTTAATAACATACCGAAGGCAAAGGCCGGGATGGCATAACCGACGAACACCAGCACACTGCTGCCCACATCAAACAGGGACCCGTTCTTAATGGCTTTGGCGATACCCAGGGGAATACAGATCAGATAGGTCAGGAAGAAGCCGGTCAGGCCGAAAATCAGCGACACCGGGAACCGTTCGCTGATGAGCTGCCACACGGTCTTGTTGGGGTATTTATAGGAATCCACTGCCATTCCCAGGCGGTCCCGTACCAGCCAGTTCCAGTAACGTATGGCAATAGGCTTATCAAAGCCGAAGTGTTTTTCGATGGCCTTACGCTGTTCCGGCGAGATACCGGTGTTATCCCCGCTGACACCGGCGCTGACCTCACCACCGCTAAACCCGCGCATTTTCAGCAGGGTCTGCTCCACCGGGCCGCCGGGGACAAACTGACAAAGCAGGAAGCAGAAAAAGGTGATGCCGATAAAGGTCGGAATCACCAGTAACAGGCGGCGCAGTATGTAATTAGCCCGATCCATCAGGGCTGATGGGCCTGATCGAAATGGACCTCTGTGTCATGCCTGGGCAATGCCTTATCCTGCTCCATGGCAAATTCCAGGTCGGCGGCGGCATCCTCGTCATACCACCAGTAGGAAAAGGCACCGGCTTCGTCGTTGTATTTCCCTAACACCGTGTCCGGCGTGCCGAATTTATTCCAATAAAGCAGGCGGGTGTAGTTGATGTTCCAAAGCAGTATATAGGGAATTTCATTGCTGACAATGCCGTCGATCTCCCGGATGATGGCGTTGCGTTTGTTAATATCGAACTCGGTCCGCTGTTGCTCGATCAGTTCATCGACTCGCGCATTCTTAAAGCCGGTCACATTTTGCCCGGAGGGACGGTCTGCCTCCTTGGAATACCACATGGATTCCGGATCGCGGTATACACTGGGGCCCCAGGCCGCCCAGGTCATATCATAGTTGTATTCATCCATATCCTTGACCCAGGCCGCCCAGTCTTTGCGCACAATATTAAACTGAATACCCACATCCTTCAGGTTTTCGCGGTAATCGACCAGGTACTTGTCGCTGGACGCCGCGCGGGTCAGCATGTTGATGACAAAGGGCTTACCGTCCTTTTCCAGCCAGCCGGTCTTTTTGTTGGCCACCCACCCCGCCTGCGCGAGCAATTGAGCAGCCCTGTCCCGGTCAAAACCAATAACCGGCCCTTCGCACCCATGGTTGTCGTCATAGAGGTCTTCGTAATAGCACTGGTGCAGGAAGTAGACGTTATACATCAGGGTGTTATTCAGT
The DNA here is from genome assembly GCA_010016025.2 of Alatinidae sp. Z8VKAUB7J3. Classification (NCBI taxonomy): domain Eukaryota; kingdom Metazoa; phylum Cnidaria; class Cubozoa; order Carybdeida; family Alatinidae; species Alatinidae sp. Z8VKAUB7J3. Next base: position 1,537,423 of record JAAAKM020000498.1, read on the forward strand.
TTCTTTCGGTTTAACAGATGCGCCAGCGCCAGCCGAACCCGTTTGTCCTTAAACAGTTCCCGGCGCATGTTGATGGCAAAACCCTGGAAGCCAATGGGTTCATAGTTATAAACCTTTTGCTTGATGATCCAGTTATTGTCGTAGTTCCTGCCCGTTGCGCCCTCCGCCCATTGCGCAGAGGAATAAATCGGGTAGAAATCGATATTACCGGCCTTAAAGGCCTCAAAGGCATTTTCCCGGTCAGCGAAGAACTTAAACACCAGGGTCTGCAGGTTGGCAATGCCCCGGGCACTGGGAAAGTCCCTTTGCCACCAGTCGTCACGCCGCTCCAGGCTGACCTGTATCCCCTCCTTCAGGTTGGTTAACCGATAGGGACCGGAGACCACCGGGAATTCGAAGTTTATCTTGTTGAAGTCCTTATCGGCATAGGCGTGCTTGGGCAGGATGTGGAAACTGGCCAGGGCGATCAGGTTTTTCCAGTGTGTCTCCTTAGCCTTGAAACGGATGGTGTTGTCATCAATGACTTCCGGTTTATCAAAACGCTCCAGGGATATTTTATGGGGGCCGGTCAGATTAGCCGGGTTAAGTATTGCATCGTAGGTCCAGGCCACATCATGGGCGGTGATTGGTTTGCCGTCGCTCCAGCGCGCTCTTTTATCGATGGTAAAGGTATAGGTGAGCTGATCATCGGAAATACGCCACTGACTGGCAAGGTTGGGACCGAATGCCAGGGTTTCGGAATCTGCCGATAAAAGACGTTCATACAGCGCATTAAACAGGCGTGATGAGGTAACCGTGGTATCCAGGTAATAGTTAAGGCTGTCGGGAAACTGGCTGCCATCTATCGCCATTTCGCCGCCTTCATAGGCATCGGGGCTGGCAAAGCGATCGGGCTCGTTTTTCCAGGAGGGTTTGGGAAACAGTTGATCTGCCAGGGTCTGGATCGAAAACACAAGTACACAAAACAGACACAGCAAGGATTTTCGCATTAAGGGCAACCTCTTGGTTTTATTAAAAGTATCGGTTACCTGCAACGGGGTACACCAACCTCGCCTGCGCAAATATCCGGCATTCACAGATCATTGACAGACAATTCACGGTTTACGTTCCTTAAAGGTGTAAAACACAGGCTGCGTTAAAATAACACAGTTGGTGGCGGAAATTTAGTCAGAATAACGATGCTTTGGCGGGTGATCTCACTATCTGCGTAGCCGGCTTGGCCGGCGTAGCCCAATCCTTCGCGAGATATCCGGGTTAGGCATTTTGCATTTTCGCGACGGAAAAGAAATCGTAGTAATCGGAATCCTTGCCCGTAAAGCGCCGGGCGATCTTTACATCGACCACGTAGGGCCGCCCCTCAGCCATCGCACTTTTACAGCGCTGCAGGGCAGGTGCAATGTGCTTGGGTTCGCTCACCCGCTCGCCCTCTATACCAAAGGTATCGGCCTGCGCCACATAGTTGATGTCCGGATGACCGAGATTGACCCCGATAAAGCGGCCGGTAGCTTTCATACGATGGCCGCCGAAACGAACCTGATTCACCCGGTTCGCCTGATACTCTCCGTTGTTGAAGATCACAACGCCGATGGGTACCTCATAACGCGCCGCTGACCAAAGCGCCTGACTGCCGAAGTTAAAACACCCGTCGCCGGTCAATGCCCATACCTCCTTCCCGGGGTTGCCGATCTTGGTGCCGATCGCAGCGGCCACCCCCCAACCCAGGACACCCGATGTGGTATCGTAATTGCGACGCCGCTGCACGAAGGGTTGGGTATGGTCGAATCTAAGGTACTTGCGAATATGATCGCCCGAGGTGACCACTTCGGAAACGATAATTGCCTCCTCATCCATTGCACGATCCAACTCGGACATTAGCCGCGACACCGCAATCGGAAGACTATTCCATTCCTTCCGGGCGATATCGTCCAGCCTCCTGCGCCGTTTTTGCGTGTAATCCTCAACGAAGCGCTTCCTCGCCCGGATAGCGGAGCTTCCCAGGTTGCGGGCTCTTATTTCCCCTAACACGGCTTCCGAAGTAGGGACAATGTTGGCAACGGCCGCCGTATCCACCGGATAATTACGCCCCACATCCCTATCCGCCAGGCTGGTGTGCATGATAACCGCATCCCGCCGAACCAGGGGTTCCTGCGATTTTTTGGCACGCTTGAACATGTGCGCACCCAGGCTCCAGAAACAGTCCACTTTGGCCGCCAGCCCGGCATCGTCCTGATAAAACTGGCCCGCGTAGTTGGGGTGGGTCGTGGGAAAGGACATGGGGGACTTGTTCGAAGACATGACCAGCGCCCCGATTGATTCGGCAAGCTCGGCCAGCGTTTCACTGCACTCATACCGATTGGCCTCGTTGCCCACAAAAAGAACCGGCAATTGCGCCGCCATCAGGTGATCGGCCACCTGTTCGACGTGATCCGCCGACGCCGGAATATTGTCATCCACCCGGGAGCGCGAGCGTGGCATGATCTCCGCGCGCTCGACATTCACCTCCCACAGATCATTGGAAAAGGTCACGAAGGTCGGCCCACCGGGGGGCGATTCGGCATACATAAAAGCACGGCGCAATACTTCCGGAATGGTCTGTGCATCCAGCACGTCCCAGGTCCACTGGGCATAATCTTCCGGCAGGGTATGCAGGTCCGCCGCTTCCAAAAAACCATCCTGCCCGCGATAATCGGTGGCCTGACGGCCGACGCAGCAAACCACGGGAATGCGATCCCGGAAGCTGCCGACGATCTGCCCCAGCGCATAGGCAGCGCCGGCGACGGAATGCAGGGCGACAATTGAGGTCTTGCCGGTCGAACGCGAATAGCCATCGGCCATGGCCATCGTCGCGTTCTCGTGCAATGAGGTCACGAAGGGAATGTTGGGCCTGTCCACCAGGGCATCCAGCAGGCCCACCTCCTCCGATCCGGCCAGGCCAAACAAATACTCGATTCCCCAGTCGCCCAGAAATTCCAGCATCACGTCGCCGCCGGTCATATTCTCGACGACTCTACCCTGCTCAGGCTTGGGTAAGTTCTCACCAGCCGCACCGGCAGCACCGATCAGCGAATTGGCAATGGCGCCCGCTCCGGCGACCGAAACGCCTGCCTTCGATAGCCGGGAAATAAACGAACGCCGGCTGATTTTGCTTTCCAGCAACAGCCTGCGGGGTTGTTCAAACATAGCCTGCTCCGGTTCGCCCTATCCTATCAGGTTGTTGAAAGTAGTACTATGCGCTCAGATACCAGCCCCCGGTCATGATTATTTATTATTTTTTTATGATTAAAGAAATAACCGATTCACTCAGTGCACAGGCACCAGCTGCCCGCAATCACCCGAAGTTTCGTACCTCGGCGCGAATTTCATTCAATTCCTGCAACAAGGCATCGTCCCGTTGCCGTAACCAGCGATGAGTAATGCGCAGGCCATCCAACGATTTGTCTTTAAAATCAAACTCATGCTGCACCATTAGGGCCTCGAGCGCCTCATAATGAAAATAATGAGCGGCCACCACCCGTTCGAGTTCGTCCGCATAACGCACCAGCCTGACGCCAAGGGTTAAACCGGATGACTGCTCTTCCTGCTCCCCCTTCGAGTCTTCGTCTGCACTCTCCCGCGAACCATAGTTGCCGGTTTTCTGGCGAACCTCCCGGGGTTTTACAACCTCCGGGTTTGTTACCGGGACAAGATAGCTGCCGGCGTTAGCCGACACAGACGTATACCAGCGACCTGCAGCCTTGAGTGGCCGGCCGGTGTTTCGTGCAATAGTTTGAAGGGTGTAATCAAGATGACTTTGAACCATGGGAGCCTCCGACATATCCGTGTGTAACACCCGATAACGCAATAGGGGTGCCGCGATAAGCTGGCCTGGGGTACTATCCCATCGGCGGCCAGCGCTTTTATATTCTGAAAAAGTCACTCTAGATTACCATGATACTGTATATAAAAACAGTATTTTATTTTTCCGATCGATCACCCCTTGAGCCCCTTTCCGGCCTTGACTGTGGTATAAACACTCCCGGTATCATTGCATACCGGCAACATCATTTTTACTATTAGAGCCAACGCCCTACGTGCAACATTTTTTCTCCGCCTGGCGGCTTGAAGCGCTTCGCCTGATAAAGCTCGGCAGCCCCATTTTGGTGGGCCAGCTGGCGCAAACCGGCATGGGCGCAGTCGACACCATCATGGCCGGCAACTACGGCGCCGACGATCTGGCCGCCGTGGCCATCGCCCAAAGCATCTGGCTGCCGATCCTTGTTTTTTTTATCGGCCTGTTTACCGCAACCACCACCACCATCGCCCACCATAACGGTGCCGACGATACCGGCGGCATTAAAAGCACCACCCAGCAATCGCTCTGGCTTGCCGTTTTTTGTGCGCCGCTGACCATTGCACTGCTGTTGAATGCGGACCTGCTCATTGCCCGGCTCGGGGTAGAACCGGAGGTCGCTGCCACTTCCCGGGACTACCTTTTCTACCTCTGTTTCGGTTTACCGGCAGCCAATCTGTTTTTTGCCCTGCGAGGCTTCACCGAGGGACAGGGCATCACCAGGCCGGTCATGTTTGTCAGCATCATTGCCTTCCTCTGTAATATCCCGCTGAACTACCTCTTTATCTTCGGCAACCTGGGTATGCCGGAGCTGGGTGGCGCGGGGTGCGGGCTGGCCACCGGCATTGTTATCTGGATTCAGTTAATCACTCTGGCGCTCATCAAGAGGAAACACCTGCAGTTGCGGAAAATCAGGCTGTTAAAGGGCTGGCGCAAACCGAGCCTCAAGGAACAGGGGCAACTAACCGGCCTCGGCGTTCCGATCGCGCTGACGGGTTTAGCGGAGGTTTCGCTGTTCTCCGCCGTCTCCCTGATCGTTGCACCACTGGGCACCGAAGTGCTGGCATCGAATCAGGTGGCAACCAGCATCTCCGGACTAACCTTTATGCTGCCGCTGTCCATGGGCATAGCGATTAATATCCGCGTCGGTAACAGACTCGGCGCAAGCGATAAAACCGGAGCGCGTTTCAGCAGCCTGGTGGGCGTATCGGTGGCTGTCTGCTTCGCCGCTCTCAGCCTTATCCTGATTATTCTGGGGCGATCTCACATCGCACAGCTATACAGCGATGATCCGGCGGTTATTCTCGGCGCCAGTGCCCTGTTAATCTATGCCGCAATCTACCAAATACCGGACGCCCTCCAGATCTCCGTAGTCAGCGCCATGCGGGGTTATCGCGATACGCGGGTGCCATTGCTCATCGTGCTCGTCGCCTATTGGGCGATCAGCGTACCGCTGGGCTGGTGCCTGACCTGGGGCGCAGGGGGCTTTAGCCCAATCGGCGCCAGGGGTATGTGGATTGGGCTGGTCTGCGGCCTGACCTGCGCGGCAATCATGCAGAGTTTGCGGTTCCGCCGCGTGCTCAGGCTGGCCGGGACTGACAACTGACCCGGAATCGATCCCTGGGACCTATGCCATCAATCTGTCGGCCGGCGGTGCATCAGGCACATACTGGTCAAAATAACCTTCGCTGTGTATCAGTTGCGGGTCCGCATTGAGCTTTTGCGCTGCCAGGATACAGTCATCCACAAATCCGGGGTTACCGGCAACGTAGACCGAGTGCGCCCGCAAAGAGGGAAACAGATCAGGCAACAGGCCCGGAATGCGACCCGTCAGGTCGCCACCCTCCTGCTGGGTCAGTGTATACCTGAATTTAAAGTTGCGGTATTTGGATTCCCAGAAGGCCATCAACCCACGATGCACCACGTCTTCCTCGGTGCGGGCAGAAAACAAAAGTGTCACCTGGCCCTTATAACCGCGGCGCAGGGCGGCTTCCGACAGCGATAAGATCGGTGCCAGACCGGAGCCGGAGGCCATACAGAGTACCGGGCTTTCGGTACTGGGATCGCCGATAAAGGTGCCGTAGGGACCGTCTATCACGACCTGATCGCCGAGTTGCAGTTTATCGTGTACCCAGTTACTGGTTCTGCCGTCGGGGACGCGGGTCACCAGCAGGTGAATTTCGTCGTCCGAGTTGGGGGCATTGGCAATGGAATAGGAACGCTTTGGCGCACCATCGCGTTCATCGCCCAACAACAGGAACTGTCCCGGCCAGAAACGCAGCGGTTTACCGACCGGCCGCAACCGCAGCTCTATCATCACCGGCGTTCGCGGTATGCGGTCGACCACCGTATACCAGACATTTTCCCGGGGCGGGAAGAGCTTGGGCTGTGCGTCGTCGGTGCCCCATTCTATTTCCAGCAGGTCACCGGTCGGCTTGGCCATACACATCAGGCCATAACCCGCCTCGCGTTCACTTTTTGACAGGGCCATATCCATGATAAAGCCCTGGTCGTAGGCACCTTCGCGCACTTTGATCTTACATTCGCCGCAGGCGCCGGCACGGCAATTGTTAGGCAGCGCATATCCGCCCTTTTCCAGGGCACTCAATACGGTGTCCCCCGGTTGACAATCGACCTCCTTGCCCGAGGGGTATAAACGCACAACGCTCATTTCTATTTCCTCATCAGTAATGCCAATCGCAAAGGGTCTGTCACTAATTTGCGCTCGCGCTATCTATCGGGCGGATTAGCGACAGCCTGGGGCCGCCGCCTAATCCGCCAATCGTATCCGTCTTAAAAAACCGGAATAATATCCTTCATATCAATGTCAGTGATTTCCTTGCCGCTGATGCCCACTTCGGGAATCGCGGGGAACTCCGTATCGTATTTATCCAGTACGCCCTTCAGATTCAGCATTGCCTGGCGCCAGTTTTCCTTCTTGTCCTCGTAGGTGGGAATGCCGAAGCCGGCCAGACGCGCCACCTCTTCGCCCTCGCGCTGGTTATCGATAAAGTCCTCGGGCAGGTCCCAGAATTCCATCGGCGGCTCGAACAGGACCGCCGACAGGAACAGGTAACCCGCACGGATCTGTTTGGTGATAATCGGCTTCTCCTCAGGGCTCAGGTTGGGATAGTCCCGTTCCATCAGGGTCAGGCAGATAGCCATATGACGGCCTTCGTCCCGGCCGATGTTCCTGAACCCCTCCTTAAAGACAGGCTCCTTACAGTTTTCAGTCATTTGGTGGAAGATGGTCGCCGCGGCAATCTCACCCATCAGGAAGGAGCTGAACAGCACTGCCAGGCTGTACTTGGGGACTGCCTGCTTATAACCGGTCCAGTAACGTCCGCCGTTGTAGTACAACCAGGCAACGTTTTTCTGCAGCCGCTTACCCAGCTCCGACCGGGGCTCATGATTCAGGAAGCTGGACGAGCCCAACAGCTTGGTAATCGCCAGGCCGCACATCTGTTCGTGGTTTTGATCATCCTGGGTAACGGAAAAAAAGCAGCGGCGAATCGCATCCTCTTCGTGGACCTCATAGGTCTTGATGAAGGCCTCCGCAAACACAGGCGGCGCTGAAGCGTCGAATACCGACAACAGGCTCCACCAGTAAGCAATCGCTTCCCGTTCTTCCCAACTGTATTTCTCCACATCCAGGGTATCCCAGGGCAAGGCGGCGGGGTCCCATACCTCACGCCGCGATGCCTCCCAGACCTCCTCCGCTTTCTGGGTGACTGTTTCCCAGTGCAGGGGATAAACATTGGGTTGTTCGGTTGCCGGGGGTAATTCCATCGTGTGTGCAATTTTCTCGCCGTGCATGGTTCACGCTCCTCGTTTTGGTTTAACAGCGGTTAATCGGGTTGTCCGCGCCGCTGTCTGGAGGTCAGGCAAGCAGCTCAGGAGACGTACATTCTTCTCTATTTATGATACAAAATAAATACTAATATTATTATTTATGTATCATTTTAAGCGTTTATTGATCCAGATCAATAAATCCAGCCGGTCGGCAACTGATTAGACGCCGGGGAGCTTTTCCCTTGATTGATAAAACCGAAACTACAACAGGTGCGCCCGTGGGAACGGGGCCACAATTAGCGTACTATAGGCAGCCACTAACAATAACCGACTACCCCCAAGCTTTACACTTTATGAGTTCCGTTAAAAAAACCCTGGTTATCGGCGTCAGTTCGCTGACAGCACTGGGGATACTGTTGTTCGCCGCGCAACATTGGCTTATTCGAGACAGCATCAGGGAAAATGCACCGGCCACGCTATCGGCTCCCGCGGCACAGCCGCCGGTGGAAAAATTCCAAACAAGGCGCCCGATGAAAGGCAGCGGCAGCGCGGACCGGGAATACCTCGGCAGCGAGTCCTGCGCCGGCTGCCACCAGGACCAATTCCAAGCCTGGCAACAGTCTCACCATGATCAGGCAATGCAGCACGCCGGCAGCGATACGGTTAAGGGCAATTTTAACAACGCCGGCTATTCGCATGCCGGTCAGGACACCCTGTTTTACAGGCAGGATAAAGACTACTACGTCAGGACCGAAGGCCCGGGAGGAACCCCGGAGGAATACAAAATACTCTACACCTTCGGCACCACGCCGTTGCAGCAATATATTGTCGGTTTTCCCGACGGTAAACTGCAGATGCTGCCCATCGCCTGGGATACCGAAGCAAACAGGTGGTTTCACCTGCAGGCGTCAACCCGCCCCAACCACCTGGAATGGATTCACTGGACCCAGGGCGGTATGAACTGGAACAGCATGTGTGCCGACTGCCACACCACCAACCTCGAGAAAAACTACGACCCGGGCCAAAACGGCTACGCCACCACCTGGTCGGGAATCGATGTGGGCTGCGAAGCCTGCCATGGCCCCGGGCAAAAACACCTTGAGAAGGTGAGCGATACCAATTACAAACCCGGTACTGAAGACACGGGCATCGATATGTCAGTTTCCGAAACACCAAGGGTGATCGTAGAAAAGTGCGGCCGCTGTCATTCCCGCCGCCAGCAACTGACGCCGGTGTTCCGTCACGACAGCAGCAGTCTGCTGGATCATTATCTGCCGACGGTGCTGCGCAGCGGCCTTTACCATTCCGACGGCCAAATTCTGGATGAAGTTTTTGTCTACAGCTCCTTCCTGCAAAGCAAAATGTATCACAACAATGTCAGCTGCATCGATTGCCACGAACCCCACAGCGTAAAGTTACGCGCCGACGGCAATGCGCTGTGCACCGGTTGTCACGTCAAGGACCAGTATGACTCGCCCAGCCACCATCACCACGCTGCCAACACCGGAGGAACCTTCGCCCTGCCCCAGGACTCCCAGGGCAACCAGTGCGTCGATTGCCACATGCCCGGGCGTATTTATATGGGTAACGACTTCAGGCGCGACCACAGTTTCCGGGTCCCACGGCCGGACCTGAGTGTAGCCCACGGCACCCCAAATGCTTGCAACAGCTGCCACAGCGAAAGGGACCCTGAATGGGCCCTGGCGGCGGTCGAGGCCTGGTTCGGAGAACAACGCCAACCTCATTTTTCCGAAACGCTGACACGCTTCGCAGACCAACCTGAGCAGGCCCTGACAGCAATGCTGACGCTGTTGCAGGACAGCTCATCGCCTGCAATCGCCCGAGCGACAGCAGCTTATATGCTAACGCCCTGGATGAACTCTTCGGCGGTCAGGGCGGCCATGCTAAGCGTGCTGGAGGATGCCGATCCTTTAGTCAGAACGCTGGCGGCGCAGGCTTACGTCGACCTGCCGATGCCCGATAAAATCAGGCCCCTGATTAATTTGCTTAAGGACCCGGTGCGCTCAGTGCGGATCAGCGCCGCGAGCGGCCTGATAGAAGCCCATCCGGCACAGATCCCTCCCCAGATGCAGCAGGCTTACGATGCCGCAAAACAGGAATATCGCGATTCACTCGACACCAACGCGGAGTACCCCTCCGGCCAACATCAAATCGCCCTGAATCACCAAAAGCTGGGGCAATTGTCGCAGGCGGAGCGGGCTTATCTGAAAACCCTGGAGATTGACGATCATTTTAATGTTGCCCGCCTCAACCTGGCGCAGCTTTACTACCAACAGGGACGGCCGCAGGAAGCAGCCGGCTTGTATCGCAAAATTATAGAGCAGGAGCCCGACGCAAGCCCTGCACACTATTCGCTCGGCCTGCTAATGGCTGAACTGGGAGATTATCAGCAGGCGGAGAAATCGTTGACCTATGCGGCCGAACAGGGTGCCAACCCCCGCGCTTGGTATAACCTTGCGGTCCTGCGCCAGCAACGACAGAAGCCTGAAGCAGCCGAATCTGCCTATCTGCAGGCATTGGAAATAGAGCCTGCTAATATCGATTATATCAGCGGGCTGTTCAGTCTTTACGCTCAACAGCAGCAATGGCAGAGTGCACAGAATCTTATCAGTCAAGCGCTAAAACAGCATCCAAAAAACAGTGAGCTGCTTAGACTGAACGCCATCGCCTCCAGGTTTCCGAATGAAAAGCAGCTGCCCTGAAGGAAGTATCGGCATGGCCAATAGTGGGAGCGCCGCCAAACCTCACTAAGATTCGATTCAGCCAAATTTTATTCTTTAATTGCAACAAACCGCAGACGGCTCGCTAGCCGCCCCTTTTTCCAGGTGATCGATCAATTGCATACGTATTAATTTGCCTTTTCCTGATAACTTTGTAGATTAGGCCGGACCAGGCGATAGCGGACGGGCGAAATGGATATGATGGGTTTATACAGACATAAAAAAGTCCGTCCTGTGCTAATTACCCTGGCGATAATCCTCAGTTCGGCCTGTTCGGACAGCCCTCAGGTCGACTCCGTTAAGGCGGCCGCGTGCAAAACCACCGCTAACGGCAAATGCGTTAACGGACGGCTACTGCATGTACCCTCCCCCGACTGGCGTGACCAGATCATCTACCTCACATTTATTGACCGTTTTAACGATGGTGACCCGTCCCTGAACGATCAGGGCGCCGGCGTCTTCGACCCCTCTCGTGTCAGTCACTACAGTGGCGGAGACCTGCAGGGCATTATCGATAAGATCGACTATATCCGGGACCTTGGAGCAACCGCCCTATGGACAACACCGCCGGTTGCCGCTCAATGGTGGAACACCGTACAGGAATACGCCGGTTATCATGGCTACTGGCCGCGTAATATCAGCGAAATAGACGAACATTTCGGCAGCTTAAGCACCTATAAAGACCTTTCCCACGAACTGCATACCCGGGGCATGTATCTGATTCAGGATATCGTTATTAATCACGTCGGTAACTATTTCGACTATGAGACTGAATACGACCCTTCGGACCCTACAATCGGTTTTAAATTTGTCGGCAATACCATCCCCTCATCGGCACCTACCCTGTACCCCTTCAACCTTAACAACGCCAATGACCCGGAACACCTGGAAGCCGGTATCTACCATTGGACACCGCTGATTACAAATCTCCACGACCCGGTGGAGGAGTGGAGCTACCAGCTGGGCCGCCTGGACGATATCAACACGGGAAACCCGCTTGTACGCAAAACCTTCAAGGACACCTATAGCTATTGGATCAGAGAAGTCGGTGTGGATGCCTTTCGGATCGATACCGTGAAATATGTTGAACATGACTTCTGGCACGACTTTATTCATGCGCAGGACGGCATTGCCCGGGCAGCCGTTGATACCGGGCGTCACAACTTCCTCAGCTTTGGTGAGGTGAAGGAGGTTTCCGAACCCCTGTCCGATTTCGCCGAAAAAAAACTGGCCGGTTATTTGGGCAGTCCCGATAAACCGGAGCTGGACTCGGTGATTGGCTTTCCACTGCAGGAAGAGCTCGGACAGGTGTTTTCATCAGGGCGTCCGACCCGTTTCCTGAGCTACAGGCTGAAGCAACACCTGAATATCTACCCCGATCCCTACATCATCCTTAATTTCATCAATAACCACGACGTCCCGAGATTTCTCGCCGGCGGCAGCACCGCGGGTATGAAACAGGCGCTCGCGCTTATCTTCACCATTCCCGGCATCCCCGTTATCTATCAGGGGGACGAGCAGAATCTGATCGACGCCCGCCAGGCCATGTTCGCCGGCGGTTTTCTCAGCGGCGGTGATCAATTCAACCAGCAATCGGAAATGTATTCCTTTATCCGGGCCTTAGCCAAACTTCGTCAATCGAGCAAAATTTTCAGCCGTGGGTCAATGGAGTTACTGGCCGACAATCCCACGTCAGCGGGCGTCTTCGCCTATAAACGGTCCCATCTGGGGGAAACCGTATTCATTATTATGAATACCGCAGAACATACCTCGCTACTGAACAAAATGCCGACCGGCTTACCGGAGGGTAGCAGGCTCACCGCTCTATTCGGCCACCCTGCTGAGGATGATGATCTGGCCGTGGGAGGCAACGGCAAATTAACAATGGCGGTGCCGCCGCGTGCCATATTTGTACTGAAGGCCGGTAACCGGCAACGGGATACAGCAGCATCAGCCACTATAAACCAGATCCTGGTAGATCAAAATATTGATGGAAAAACATTAGCCGGCGAGACACAACTCAGCGGAACCGCCGGCCGGCCCGCTGCAAAACTAAAATTGGTCGTCAACGGCAATCTGGATTCAGCGCACAACATCCTTGCTGACGGCGACGGCCGTTGGCAGGCCAGGTTATCGGCCGCGGACTATGGCCGCCACCACCGCTTTTTTGAAATCTATGCCGAAGAGCTGAATATTGCCAGTGATCGCCAGGCGTACGTTACCGAGCTAAATCATCCGACGCTGGATCTGAGATATACGGATGCGCTGGATGACGACCGGGGGCCCTCCGGCCGCTATTCTATACCCGGAGAGAGCACCTTCGGCAGGCAAATGGATATCGAGTCGGCCAGAATAAGAAGTGCAGGCAATGTTTTGCAACTGGACATTACCATGCATGAACTCACCGATATGTGGATCGCCACCAACGATTTTGATCATCTTTCCCTCAGCATCTTTATTGATTTGGCCGATACGCAGGGCCTGAAGGATTTACCGCAACTGCACGCGCAGGCGCCTGAAAACTTTCTTTGGGACTTTGCTCACACGCTATACGGCTGGGGTAATTCAGTGGTCAGCAGTGAAAGCCAGTCGAAGAATAGTCCCCAAAAAACCGGCATCGCGCCCCGGGTAACCGTCAATAGGCCGGAGCGCACTATCAGCATTATTTATGACCTGTCGCAATTGAAAAGCACAGGCAGCTGGGACGGCGCGAAAATGTATCTGACCACCTGGGACCGGGAGGGAGAAGGCGGCCTAAGGCCCTTAACCCAACAGGGCGGCTTCTGGGAATTCGGCGGCGGCGCAGCCGATGAACCGCTGATTCTGGATGACCTGCTGGTGGAGCTACCGGAAAAATAACCACTTGATCACTGTATTTACCCTCTCGACTACAGGCTAAAATTTCCGATGAAGCACCTAACGCCCCTGCGAAGCGCTGTTTTAGGAGGCCAAATAGCCGCCACGCTTCTCGGCATAGCGTCCTGTAGTAGTAACATGCCGCATTGCGACCTGTCTCACTCTGCTTCCCAGCCCGAATGCGCTAGCAAACGGTTGCTTCATGTACCCTCACCCGATTGGCGCGATCAAATTGTTTATATGCTGATGATTGATCGCTTCAACGATGGTGAACCGATGCGCAACGACCTGGGCTTCGGTGAATACGATCCCCGGCAATCAAGTCACTACAGCGGCGGCGATATTCGCGGCATTATTGATAAGGTCGACTACATTAAAGCCCTGGGAGCGACAACGGTTTGGGCAACCCCGGTGCTGGCTAACCAGTGGTGGGATCCCGCTATTCAATACACGGGGTACCACGGTTACTGGCCAATCAGCTTTAACGACGTAGACAAACACTTCGGCACCCTTGACGACTACAGGGACCTGTCCGACCGCCTTCACAGTAACGGCATGTATCTGATCCAGGATGCCGTTGTTAATCATACGGCGCACTACTATCACTATAGCGGCCGATACAACCCCGCGGACAGGACTCAAAATTTCGAACTCCATGAAGGCTTCTTCCCGACAAGGCCACCTGCACCGCCCTTCGATCAGTTCAATATTCTGGACCCCGCGCATCGTGAGGCCGATATATTTCACTGGACACCACCTATCAAGGATTACACCCACCCCGCCGAAACCGTGCGTTTAACCCACCAACTGGAACTGGTCAACGACCTGAATACAGCTAATCCGACGGTCAGGGAGGCACTGAAGGATGCTTACCGGTTTTGGATTAAGGAAGTCGGTATCGACGGTTTCAGGTTTGATACGGTAAAGTACGTTGAGCACGACTTCTGGCATGACTTTATTCACGCCGAAAACGGTATGATGCGCGCTGCGAAGGACACCGGCAGAGATAATTTCCTGTTCGCCGGCGAAGCCTACAACATTTCCCGTTCGCTGACCGATACGGCCGAAAAAAAAATTATCAAATATCTCGGCACGCCCGAAAAACCCGAACTCACAACCGTGTTCGGATTTCCCCTGTTTTCAGAAATAAACCATGTCATCAATGCCGGTAAACCCACGAACTATTTAACCTATCGGCTCGAAGCACACATGAATCGCTACCCCACCCCCCATACCGTGCTTAATTTTCTCAATAGCCACGATTCACAACGTTTTTTAAGCATGGGTAACACAAGCGGCTTGAAACAGGCGCTGGCGGTTATCATGACCCTGCCCGGCATCCCGATCATCTACCAGGGCGACGAACAGGGATTTATCGAAACCCGCCAGGCCATGTTTAAGGGCGGTTATCTCTCCGACAGAGACTGGTTCAATCAAAACTCAGCCTTGTTCAAATACATCCAATCGCTGACTCATTTACGCCGCAGTCATAAAACATTAACCCGGGGCACGCTCACAATCCTGGCAGATAACCCCAGAGGCGCAGGCGTATTTGCCTACCAACGGTCGTACAAGAACAACGCTATACTGGTGTTAATTAACACCTCCGACCATCACTCGACCCTGTTCAACCAGATACCAACCGGGCTGTCCGGTCAAAACCTGAGGCCGATATTCACCGGGAACATCGACATTAAGCAGGCAATACCGGTTGATAAAAACGGCAACCTGACGATCGCGCTGCCGAAAAAAAGCGTCCTTATTTTATCCACATCAGAATTGACTTCGTCTCCGGCTGATCAACCTCAGCACGCCATAGTTGTCGACCAGGATTACAGCGGTGAAACGCTCACCGGCGACGTTAGACTGAGCGGAAAAATATCCCAACCCAAAGCCAAACTAAAGTTGGTGATTAACGGCAATCTTGATCTTGCACACAGCTTTTCCGCCGACGCCAACGGCCGGTGGCAGACAATCCTGCCGGTCAGGGACTACGGTGAAAGGGAATACCAGTATGAAATCTACGCTGAGGAACTGAATCTGGCCAGCCGGGCCTACCAATACCGGTCAATCATAAACACACCGACCGTAAACTTTGCCGTTTCAGACCCGCTACACGACGATGCCGGCCCGCAGGGCAAGTATAAAACACCGACACATCGCACAATGACGGGAGAAATGGATATTGCATCCGTTAACATCAAAAGCGGCGGCTCCACCCTCGAATTGGGTATTAAAATGCGTGATATCTCCGACATCTGGGAGCCGATAAACGGCTTTGACCATGTTGTATTTAACCTGTTTTTCGACCACCCGGACAGGCAGGCCGGTTTGAATGTTTTACCCAAGCTGAACGCCGCAGCGCCGGACGGCTTTGCCTGGAACCTGGCCCACCGGGTACACGCATACGGCAGCAGCACCTACACCAACATAGGCGCAACAGCCACCGAGGTTGGTCTAAAACAAAACATTGATCTAAAAATCAGGACGGATAAGGAGAATAAAACCCTCTATTTTACCTACGATGCCAACTCGATGGGGCTCAGGCACTGGCAGGGAACAAAAATTTATATCACAACCTGGGATGTCAATGAACGCGGTGCCAACCGCCCCTTAAAACGAACAGCAGGCGAATGGCACTTCGGTGGCGGCCGTGAGGGCGACAGCTTGGTTCTGGACGATATTTTGATAGCTGTCCCAGACCGGACAATTCAGTAACAGATACCCCGCGCTTGATGCGCGGGATATCTTGCCAAGCTATTACCGACCTATACGCCGATGGGGATCGATGCAAATGTAAGGCGCCGGGCAGCGTATTTTGCCGTCCTGAACATTGACCTGCGCGGCGTCGAGGGACGCAACGCCATAGGGGATCAGAAAAGGGTCCAATGCAATCGACCGTAAAATTCGTGCTGCGCAAACTATAGGCCATCGGGCTATGATCCGCGCAGCAGTACATCCGGACATGAAGAATTACAGTGCGGCGCGGTCCGCCGGGGGAGAACATGACGAAATTCGGTGTCGGCCAAGGCGTGCCACGGTGGGAAGATCCGCGATTGCTGCGCGGCGGCGGGCGTTATTCCGACGACCAGAACCGGCCCGGTCAGGCCTATGGCTATGTGGTCCGATCACCGCACGCGCATGCCAGAATTTTGTCCATCGATATGTCGGATGCCGTTGCCGCGCCCGGCGTGCTGCGCGTCTATACCGGCGACGACATGGCCGATTATGGCAGCGTGCCATGTCTCGTCGCGCGTGAAAAAGCCGACGGCTCTCCGATGTTTACCCCGCCCAACAGGCCGTTGCGCCAAGACCGGGTGCGCTATGTCGGCGATTACGTCGCCTTCGTCGTAGCCGAGAGCCATAGTCAGGCACGTGACGCCGCCGAATTGGTCGCGGTCGATTACGAGCCCCTACCCGCCGTCACGGCGACCGAAGACACGGTCCGCGATGGCGCGCCCGCCGTTTGGGACGAGGTGCCGGACAATGTCTGTTTCGTGTTCGAACAGGGCGACGCCGCCGCTGTCGAGAGCGCGATCCAGGGCGCGCATCATGTCACCACGCTCGACATCGATATCAGCCGCGTCGCGGTCGCGCCGATGGAGCCGCGCACCTGCATCGGCGAATACGACAAGTTCGGCGAGAGCTTCACGCTCTACACCGGCACGCAGGGGCCGCATCTGGTGCGCCAGGCCATCGCCGAGCCCATGCTGCACGTGCCGCAGAACCGGCTGCGCGTCGTCAGCGAAGATATGGGCGGCGCCTTCGGCATGCGCAGCGGCCCTTATTGCGAGAACTTGCTCTGCATGCACGCGGCCAAGGATCTCGACCGCCCGGTAAAATGGACCGGCGACCGCACCGAACATTTCCTCGTCGACGACCAGGCGCGGGACAATCGCTCCACGGTGGAACTGGCCTTGGACTCGGAAGGCACCTTCCTCGCCTTCCGGGTGACGACGACCGCCAATCTCGGAGCCTACCTCACCATGTTCGGGCCACACTCCTCGACCAACAATCTCGGCACGCTCGCCGGCACCTACACGACCCCGGCGATCTACACCCATGTCACCGGCGTGTTCAGCAACACGCCCTCGACCGGCCCCTATCGCGGCGCCGGCCGGCCGGAAGCAGCCTATGTGCTGGAGCGGGCGATCGACACGGCGGCGGCCGAACTCGGCATCGATCCGGCGGCGCTGCGGCGGCGCAACACCATCCCGGAATCCGCGATTCCGTTCCAGACCGGCCTCGTCTTCAACTACGATTCCGGCCAGTTCGAGAAGAACATGGATACCGCGCTGGACATGATCGGCTATGATGGCTTTGCCGCGCGCCAGGATGCCTCGAAGGCCGCGGGTAAGCTGCGCGGCATCGGCATCTCCAACGTCATCGAACAGGCGGCGGGCGGCTTTCCGGAATGGGCGGAGATTCGTTTCGATCCCTCCGGCACGGTCACCGTGGTCATGGGCACGCACAATCACGGCCAAGGGCACGAGACCGTGTTCCGGCAGATGCTGGCCGACAAGCTGGACCTCGAGTTCGAGCAGATCCGCTATCAGCAGGGCGACACCACCGGCGGCATGGCCGGCACGGGCACCTTCGGGTCGCGTTCCACCAGCGTCGGCGGCTCCTCGCTGCTGCTGGCCGCGGACAAGGTGGTCGACAAGGCGCGCCGCATGGCATCGCATCAATTGGAGGCGGCGGAAGACGACCTCGAATTCGCCGACGGCACCTTCACGGTCGCCGGCACGGACCGGACCATCACCCTGACCGAATGCGCCAAGCTGCTGTCGAACTTCATGACCGCGCCGCCGGGCATGGATGTCGGCTTGAACGAATGGGCCTCCTGGCGGCCGCCCGCCCCGAATTTCCCGAATGGCTGCCATGTCGCCGAAGTCGAGATCGATCCGGAAACCGGTACGCTGGACATCGCACGCTATGTCGCCGTCGACGATGTCGGCACCGTGCTGAACCCGCTGCTGCTCGACGGGCAATTGCATGGCGGCATCGTCCAGGGGGTCGGGCAGATCCTGGCGGAAGATGTCGCCTGGGATCCGGAGAGCGGGCAGATGATCACCGCCTCCTTCATGGATTACGTCATGCCGCGCGCCGATATGCTGCCGAATTTCGAGACGGCGGTGAATGAGGACGCACCGACCCCGACCAACGCGATGGGTATCAAAGGTGCCGGCGAGGCCGGCTGCGTCGGCGCGATGCCGGCCCTGATGAACGCCATCGTCAACGCGTTGCGCCCGGCCGGCGTGCGGACACTCGACATGCCGGCAACCCCGCAGCGCATCTGGCAAGCCCTGCAGGCGGCGAGAGCGTCATGAAGGTCTATGAGGCCGTCCTCGACCAGCTGATCGCCGGCGGGGTGCGTCACTTCGCGGGCATGGTCGGCTCCACCAGCGCGCCTTATGTGGGCACGCTCGCGCAGCGCAACGATGTCCGCTATATCGGCATCCGGCACGAACAGGTGGCGGCGTCGATGATGGATGCCACCGCACGGCTCAGCGGCCGGCCGGGTTGCGTCATGACCCACGGCGCCTCCGGCCTGCTCGCCGCCAGCCTCGGGATCGCATCATCCGCGCTCGACTCCGTACCGATGATCGCGCTGAGTACGACGCAGGAACGCCAGGCGATGGAAAAGGGCTGGTGGCAGACGACCGGCGTCCTCGGCCCGCTGGCGGACACGGCGAAGTGGCAGACAAGGGTCGAGCGGCCGGACCAGGCCGTCGGCGCCATACGGCGGGCGCTGCGGGAATCCGTCACGGGGAAACCGGGTGTCGCGCAAGTCGACATCCCGATCGACGTATCAACCGACGAGACCGGTTTGGACGCCTTGCCGCCCGTCGCCGATCATAAGGCGCCGCTGCACCGCCCCTGGCCCGACCCGGAGGCCATCCGGCAGTGCACATCGCTAATCCGCGCTGCGGCGCGACCGGTCATCCTGATCGGCGGCGGTGCCGCCTTCTCGGGCGCAGGCGACGCCCTGCTCGCCCTGGCCGAAGCGTTGCACGCGCCCGTGGTGAACACGCCGACCTCGCGATCGGTCGTGCCGGAGACGCACGAACTGGTGCTCGGCCCGTCAGGTATCGTCGGCTACGAACCGATCGGCGACGCGATCCGCGAAGCCGATTTGGTGATCGCCATCGGGTCGCGCCTGTCGGACATCCAGACGTCGCGCGGCGGCCTGCTTCCTGAGGACGCGCCGCTGATCCAGGTCGATATCGACAGCGCCGCGCTGGGCAAGGAATACACCCCGACGATAGGGGTCGTCGCCGATGCGCGCGCTTTCACCGAGGGCCTGAACGACTCGCTTGGGGGCATGGACATACCCGACGCACGGCGCGATTGGGTCGCCAGCCTGACCCGCCGTATCGCCGACTGGTACGCTGCCTGGCACGACGCGACCCCGGACAACGGACAGGTTCAACCGCAGGAGATGGTCCGTGCCATGGCCGACCTGCCCGCGGACACCATCTTCACGCACGGCGCCGGCGATCACGGCTTTTTCGGCTTCATGGTACCGGTCGCCGCCCCTGGTGCCCATTTGATGTCCACCCGGTTGGGCGCGATGGGCTGCGCCCTGGGCTCCGCCTTGGGGGCAAAGCTGGAACGGCCGGATCAGCCGGTCGTCGCCTGTGTCGGCGACGGCGATTTCATGTTGCAGTTGGGCGATGTGGAAACCATGGTGCGGGAACGGCTACCAGTCATCGTCACCGTGTTCAACAATTTCCGGCTGGGCTCGCAGCGCAAGCGGGTCGAGGCGTACGGCCCGGTGATTGGCGTCGATCACGGCAATCCGGATTTCGCCAAGCTGGCGGAACTGTTCGGCTGCAATGGCTATCGGGTCGACCGGCCCGGCGATTTCGGCGACGCGCTGGACGCGGCGATGGCGAGTGGCGCGCCGTGCATCATCGACGCGATCATGGACCCAGAGGCGCGTCCGCCGCGCACGGCCATCAGCCGCGAAGCGCGCTAGATCAGATCAAGTTTAGATGGAACCGTTACCGGTTTCATCTAACCTTGTGAATCTGATCTATTTATCAATAGTGTAGAGCGGATTCACGCGGTTGTTGGATCGCTGAAAGCGATTCCAACGAACCCCGATCCGCGCTAGCAGCGGTCTACCGCCGCTGCGGTGTTATATATCGCCGCTTTGGCTTAGGCGGCGGTCAATTCGAACTTCGTGGCTTCGATCAGCTCGCGGCGCGCCGCGCGCAGTTCAGCGAAAGCGAATTCGAGACGCTGTTCCATATCCTCAGAATCTTGGTCGTCCGAATCGTCACGAAGATCTTGCAGATGGCCATCGATGGCCGCACTCAGGGTTTCTATCTCCCCGATGATCGCATTGATGGCGTCGATCCTTTCGGTTTCCATGTTCCCATTCCTTACATCTCTCCCCCTTTACGCGTTTACCTTGATGCCAGGGAATCGGGAAGGTTGCTGTGACAGGCATCACAGGGACGCCGCATCAACGCGACTCTCGCCAAACCGTGATCAATCGGGAGCCATGCCCTTCTCCGCGAGCTCATCCAGCGCGCTTTGGTTTTTCGGCAGATTCTCGACCCCCATACCTTTCAAAACATAAGGAGCCTTGGTGAACTGGATGTTCTGGTAACCGACGATCTCGATGCGGTTGCCCCAGGGGTCGAGGAAGTCCAGGAACCGGCCTGGCAGCACTTCGATACCGAGTTCGGCCAACCGCTCTCTGACCGCTTCCTTGTCATCCACGACCAATCCGACGTGGCGCCGATCGTCGGGCGCCTGCTCTCTGCCCTTCGAGAAATTGATAAACTGGTCACCGAGATCGATGAAGGCCATCGTCTCGCTCTTGCTGCGGAGCTTGAAATCGAAAAGCTCGCCGTAGAAGTCCAACGCTTCCTCGATATCGCCGACTTCCAGGGCGATATGGTTGAAGCCGATCATGCGCGGTTTTTTCGCTGCCATCGTCTTTGTCTTTCGTTCGTTTCCGTTTGCGATAAAAGTTGGGTCCCACGCGCGTTTTTCAACCGCGGGGCGGATGATCGTCCGCGAAAGTCGTGCGGAAGAGCAGCCGATCGTGACCGTCATAATCGTTCACGGCGAAGTGCAGGGTCGAGCGGTTGTCCCAGATGACCAGGTCGCCTGCCTGCCAGCGATGGCGGCAGCAAAATTCCGGCCGGGTCGCATGCCAGTACAGCCGGTCCAGAACCGGCGCGCTCTCCCCCTCCGACATGCCGTCCAGACGCGCGGTGTAGACAGGGTTTACGAATAGCGATTTTCGTCCGGTTTCCGGATGTGTCCGAACGGCTGGATGAAAGGTCTCGCGATCCGCTTGCGGGTCGTTGCGGACCATATTGATGGTGCTGCGCTGTTTCCCTCTGGGTGCAAATTTTACCCCGTGCGGCTTGCCGACATGGATGGCAGCGCGCCCGTCGACGATGTTTTTCAGATCATCCGGCAGCGTCTCATACGCCGCAGCCTGATTGGACCATACCGTGTCACCGCCAACCTCGGGCACCTGGACCGCGGTCAACAGCGAGCCGGCGGGTGGGTGGGCGAGAAAACTGAAATCGGAATGCCAATTGCCACCGAATACGGCGACCTTACGGTCCGTCGCCTTCTTCTCGACCCCGATGACATCGGGGTCGTCGGGCATGGCCTCGACATAGGGCAACCGCTGAAGCGGCCCGAAGCTCTTCGTCACCCGTTTCAAATCCGCGACGTCCAGATATTGCTCGCGAAAGAACAGCACCTGATGCGCCCACAGGGTCCGGCGAAGTTCCTCGGCCAATGTCTCATCGAATTCGCGGCCGAGATCGGCGCCTTCCACGAACGCGCCAATACTGCCGGTCACGGGGCGGACGGAAAGCATATCCTTGATCGTCAAGCGATCTCGAAATGCGCTTCGACCGGGTCCCGCATCTCGCCATTGATCGGCAGGATGTCCTGCGGGCAGGCGGAAAACGCGACGATCAGATCCATCTCCGCCCGCATCGCGATATAGTCACCCGGCTTGGTCACCGGCGCCTCGAAGCTGAGGCCGCCTTCCGCTGTCCAGGGAATGTTCATGAACAGGTTGAGCGGGCTCGGCGTCTTCGGGGCCTCGACATCGATCTCTTGCAGGGCCGCATGAAGATTGTCGGTGCAATTGTCGTGATACTCGGTGCAGCCGAGCAGCCCGTAGCGATAATTGTCACAGGCCGCGATCAGCGTATCGTGCACGCCCGGCGATGTATCTTCGAGGATCGTCAGCATGGCGCGTCTGTTGTTGCTGTAGAAGGCGTCGCCCACATCGAGCCGCATCTTCAGGACGGTCCCCCGCGTCGCCTCCATCGACATGCTCTCATGCATGTCTTCCGGGTTGAACGCCCAAGTGTCCACGACCTGCGCGCCGTGCGTATTCACGACCTTCACGGTCTGGCCTTTCGAGACCCGCGCCGCCTTGCCGCGCCGCGCCGGTATTTCGATCAGTTCCGTCATATCTCGGCTCTCCCTGTCACGATGCCGCCTTTTCCGCGGCATATTTCTGGGTCCCGCGATGCAGGACCGTATCAGTCTGCACGATCTGATCCGGCAGGAAAGTCGTTTCGTCCTCCAGCGCGCGATAGATCGGCTCGAAATCCTTGTAGCATTCCGAAAGCAGGGCCTCGAAGCCGTCGATCGCGAAGTAGGTTTGCTGGAAATCGTCGATCCGGTAGTCGGTCTGCATCACCCGCTGCAGGTCGAAGGCGATCCGGTTCGGCGACTCGTCTTCCAGGGCGAAGACGCTCTCGGTCCGCGAGGACAGAATGCCGGCGCCGTAAATCCGCAAGCCGTCCGGCGTATGCATCAGCCCGAACTCGACCGTGTACCAATACAGACGCGCCAGATGGTGCAGCGCGTCGAATTGCAGCGAGCGCAGCCCGCCCTGACCGTAAGCCTCCATGTAGTCGGCGAAAACGGGATGGGTGAGCATCGGCACATGCCCGAAGACGTCGTGAAAGACGTCAGGCTCGCTGAGATAATCCATCTCTTCCGGTTTGCGCATGAAGCGGCCCGCGGGAAATTTCCGGTTCGCGAGCAGCTTGAAGAACGCAGCATCAGGGACCAAACCCGGCACCGCGACCACTTCCCACCCCGTCAGATCGCGCAGCGCCTCGTTCAGGACGCGAAACTCCGGGATGCCACCATCGTTGAGGTTCAGTTTTTCAAGCCCGTCGAGGAACGCCTCGCAGGCGTGTCCGGGGAGCAGCGCCGATTGGCGTGCGTACAAACGCCGCCAGGTATCGTGCTCCTGCGCCGTATAACCGGCCCAGCCCTGGTCGATCGTGTAATCGGTATCGAGATCGGTCGTATGCTTCGGGGAACCCATGGCCGTTCTCCCTAAGAATATCGGTGTCATCCTATCAAATAGGGTGCGGCGGGCGACAATTGAATTGGGCGCTTGTCCCCATGCCCGAATTCATGGTGTCGTATAAACCCTAATCGAAGCTGAATGCCGCCGGATACCATGCCAAAGCTGCTCACCGAAGACGCGATCGAACAGTTTCACACGCAGGGCTATTGCGATCCCGTCGCGGTCTTGAGTCCCGACGAAACGGCTTATTTTCGCGAACGTCTCGAAACGTTCGAGCGCGACCACCCGAACGACACGAAGAAACTAAAAACAAAGTCGCACCTGCTCTGCCCCTGGGTCGTGGAAATCGCGCGCCATTCCCGCCTGCTCGATGCGTATGAGGATCTGATCGGACCGGATATCCTGTGTTACAGCATGGCCTTCCGGAACAAGGATGCCGACGGCCGCACTTTCGCGGGCTGGCATCAGGACACGCTCTACCTGCCGATCGAACCGGTTCTGGTCATCGGCGCCTTGGCGCTGTCGGACTGCGGGCCGGAACAGGGCTGTCTCAAGGTTATCCCGGGCACGCATAAGGGCGAGATCCTGCCGCATGGCGAAGCGGCGGACCCGGACAGCATTCTGGCGCGCGGCCAGTTCATCCAGTCGAATATCGACGAAACGAAAGCCGTCGACCTGGCGCTGCGGCCGGGCGAGATCGGCCTGTTCAATTCGGGTATCGTGCATGGCTCGGGAATCAACAGCGGCACTGACCGGCGCCTGATGCTGCTGGTCGAGATGATGCCGACGCTTGCCCGCTCGCACCGGCACCGGGAGACCGCCATGCTGGTACGCGGCACCGACACCTACAACCATCATGACCCGGACCGGCCCGCGGAGATCGATTTTGGCGCGGCGGAACAAGCTGCCTGGCTGACGGCGACCGAAAGCCGCGGTAAAAACATCTTCTCCGGCAGCATCCTGCCGGTGAGCGAAGCCTATGGCGGCCCGCGGGACGTCGGTTAGATCTGCACATCAACAGCCGGGAGTTTTGGTTTGGTGGACCTTCCTTCACATGCGCGCGTGGTCGTCATCGGCGGCGGCGCGGTCGGATGTTCCGTTCTCTACCATCTGGGTCAGATGGGCTGGTCGGACTGTCTCCTGCTCGAGAAGAACGAGCTCACCGCTGGCTCGACCTGGCACGCCGCCGGGAACTGTCCGAACTTCTCCGGTTCCTGGTCGCTGATGGCGCTGCAGCGCGCCTCGACCGCGCTGTACAAGGATCTCGGCGCCGCCGTCGACTACCCGATGAATTACCACGTCACCGGTTCGATCCGTCTGGCGCACTCGATGGAGCGCATGCGGGAGTTCGAGCATATCACCGCCATGGCGCGCCATCAGGGCATCGAGTTCGAGATGCTGACCACGGCCGAGATGCGCCAGCTCTATCCCCACATGGAAACCCACGATTTGGAGGGCGGCTGCTGGGATCCGCTGGACGGCGATATCGACCCCGCGCAACTAACCCAGGCGCTCGCCAAGGGTGCGCGGGATGCCGGCTGCCGCATCGTCCGGTTTTGCAAGGTGAACGGCGCCCGCCGCGACAATAGCGAGTGGGTCGTCGAGACCGAACAAGGCGACGTGCGCTGCGAGTATGTGGTCAACGCAGCCGGCTACCGCGCGGCCGAAGTGGGCCGGTTTTTCGGCCGCGACGTCCCCTGCGTTTCCATCGCGCACCAGTATCTCGTAACCGAAGAGCTTCCCGAACTCGCCGACCGCGGCAGCAAACTGCCCCTGCTGCGCGACCCGGACAGTTCCTACTATTTGCGTCAGGAAGGCGACGGTTTGCTGCTCGGCCCCTATGAGAAGGAGAATTGCCGCGTGCATTGGGGTTCGGCGGACGACCCCATGCCGGAGGATTTTTCCTTTCAGCTCTATCCCGACGATCTGGAGCGGATCGAGTGGTATATCGAGGACGCCTGCCGGCGCGTGCCTTTGCTGGGCGAAGCCGGCATCAAGCGGGTCGTCAACGGCCCGATCCCCTACACGCCCGATGGTCTGCCCCTGATCGGTCCGATGCCGGGCGTCCCCAACGCCTTCGAGGCCTGCGTGTTCAGCTTCGGCATCGTCCAGGCGGGCGGCGGCGGTAAGCTTTGTGCCGAACTCATGGTCGAAGGTGAGCCGGAAACCGATTCCTGGGCGATGGATCCGCGCCGTTTTACCGATCATGCCGACAACGCCTATGCGACGGCCAAGGCGGTCGAGGTCTATTCGCACGAATACGCCATGCACTTCCCGCAGATGCAGTGGCCCGCCGGCCGGCCGGCCAAGACGTCACCGCTGTTCGAGACGTTTCGCGCGAAGGGCGCTGAATTCGGGGCGTATGGCGGTTGGGAGCGGGTCGACTGGCTGCCGCAGGCGGGTGACGAAACCGGCCCCGCGCGCAGCTATCTGCGCCCGCACTGGTTCGAGCGCGTCGGTGAAGAGTGCCGCCACGTCGCCGCCCATGCGGGTGTGATCGACCTCAGCGGCTTCTCCCGCTTCGAGATATCGGGAGACGGCGCCGCGGCGTGGCTCGACGGGTTGGTCACCGGCCGCCTGGCGCGGCCGGGTCGCCTCGGTCTGGTCTATTTCGCCAGCCCCAAGGGCAAGACGGTGACCGAGATGTCGCTCACCCGGTTCGCCGATGACCGGTTCTGGCTGATGACCGCGGCGGGCGCGCTGTGGCACGACCGGGACTGGCTGGTACAGCGGCTGCCGGCCGACGGATCGGTGCGGATCGAAGATGTAACAAGACAGTGGGGCACGCTGCTGGTCACGGGTCCGAAGTCGCGCGCCATCGTCACGGCCGTATCCGGCCTCGACCTGTCGACCGAAACGTTTCCGTGGCTCACCCACCAGCCCTTGCCAGCGTCGGACGAGCACCTGTTGCGGGTCTCCTTCGCGGGCGAGCTCGGCTGGGAGTTCCATGTGCCGATGGACCGGTTACACGAGACCTATGACCGGATTATGGACGCGGGATCGAATCACCAGCTTCGCGACTTTGGCATGCTGGCGCTGGAATCGATGCGGCTCGAAAAGGGCTATCGAAGCTGGAAGGGCGATCTCACCAGCGACTACACCATGTTCGAGAACGGGCTCGGCCGCTGGGTCGATCTCGACAAGCCGGAATTCGTCGGCCGCGAGGCCTTGGCCGAAATCCGTGCGGCCGGTGTGACGCAGGATTTCGCGACGTTCGTGGTCGACGCCGCCGACGCGGATGCGCCCGCGCTCGCGACCGTCTGGGACGGCGACCGCAAGGCCGGCCTCGTGCTGTCCGGCGGCTATGGCCACCGCACGGACAAATCCATCGCGCTCTGCGTAGTGGATAAGGACTACCTTGTGCCGGGCACGCAGGTCGAGATCGATATCTATGGCGAGCGACGGCCCGCCCGCCTCGCGGAAACACTGGCGCTGTACGACCCCTTGTCGGAAAAATTGAAATCATAGATAGTTTCACCACCGTATTCATTCGGGGGATGAAACATGCCTAGGGGTACAGCGTCCCTATTGGCCGTTATCGCGATGGTCTTTCTGACATCAGCAAATGCGCGCGCGTCGGAGACGCTTTCCTATCCCGGCTACCGGCCGGACTCGATCGCCGATATCTACCAGGGCAACTGGGCGGTCTCCGAAGACCAGCTTTCCGGCGAACTACACCTCCCTGCCGGCGACGGCCCGTTCCCCGCAGTCGTCCTGCAACATGGCAGCGGTCATCCGCGCTATTTGGATCCCTGGTACGACAAGGTCGTACCCGCCCTGCTCGACGCCGGCATCGCCGCCCTCATCGCCAACAGCTACAACGGCCGCGGCATCTCCGGCACCTCGGGCGACCAGCGGCAACTCTCCAAGGCCGCGCGCATCGTCGATGCGCTGATGGCGCTGAAGGCGCTTGCGGCGCATCCCAAGATCGACGGCAACCGGGTCGGCGTCACCGGCTACTCCTTCGGCGGCATCGTTTCGATTGAGACGGCGGATCGGCGCACGGCCGAGGCGGTTCTCGGCCCTGAGCTGAAATTCGCCGCGCACCTGCCGGTCTATCCCAGCTGCGGCTCGCACCGAGCCAAGATCGACATGACGGGTAGCCCGATGCTGTTCCTCGCCGGGCGCCAGGACGACTACACCCCGGCGGAGTTCTGCGAAGAATACCTGCCGAAGCTGAAAGCCGCCGGCGTTCCCGCGGCGATCAAGGTCTATGACGATGCCGGGCACGGCTTCGTCAAGGTCCAGGACCGATATCTGGAACACGCCGCCACTTTCAACGACTGCGGCATCAGCACGATCTCCGAAGAGGGCTATCACGAGATCAACGGCAGGTCGGAGAAGGGCATGAGCTGGGCCGAATTGATCGTCGAAGCCTTCAAGAAATGTGGCGCGCGCGGCGCAAGCCTGTACGGCACGCGGAAATCGCAACGTCAGGCGCTGGAAGACACGGTCGGGTTCTTCACCCGGACGTTGAAGCCGTGACCCTACCCTTCGTGCACCGGGCCGAGCGGGTAGTAGCGCACGCCCGACCGTAACTTGGAAAAGGCGAAATCGGCCGGGTTGGCGCCATGCCCGCCGGGCGCGAGCGCGGCGAAGGTGGTTTCCGCGATCGGGTCGAAATGGGCGCGGTAGTGGCAGGTGCTCTTGAGCACGATGATCTTCTGCGCAGTAAGGTCGACGCCGAAATTCTCGAACACCATGCGGTCGAGGGCCTGCACCCGCCGGCTGCTGATCGCCACTTTCACGCCACCGATCGACAGCAGGGCAGAGGGGCCGACATCGTAGGGCTTGCCTTGCGAGACCGGCCCCGTGGTCTGATAGCGGCCGTCATTGACCACTTCGACCGTGAAGGTGCCCCGGAACGGCTCCACCCCCGGCAGGTCGGTACGGCCGCCCAAATCGAGTTCGATCTCGGCTCCGGCCCCGGCTTCGTGCGCCGCTTCGGCGGCGAGATCGTCCCTGACCACGCCGAAGATCGCGCCCTGCGCATCGTTGCGCACGAGGGCGGCCAGCATGCCCACCGTGTCGGCACTGCCGCCGCAGCCGGGATTGTCCTGCGTGTCGGCCAGGACGATCGGCTTGGACGCGGTCTCGGCCAGCCGCATCGCCTCCTGCACCGCCTCGTCCGGCTGCAGCAGCGGCTCGGCGAACTCCGCCTCTTTCAGGGCGACGGTCTGCGCGATCTCGTCCGCCGCGGCGTCCGCTTCCTCCTGGCTGTAGGCGTGTACGCTCACCGTGGGGCCGCAATCGCGCAGATCGGCCGGCGGAAACCCGGCGAGATAGGCGAGCGACAGCATGTCCTCGGTCTCCCGCGCGGTCGCCGCCGCGACGATCCCCTTCGTCGGCTCGACCAGGGTGCATTGGAAGTTCAGCGGCAGCAGGAAGGGCAGATGCCGCAAGGCCCGGCCCGAGGGCCGGCCGTCGATCAGCAGCCGCTTCATCGCCACGGCGGCGCGCTGGCCCGTTTCGTACTGATCGACGTGGGGATAAGTGCGGTAGGGCAGAATGGCGTCGGCCTCGCGCACCATCTCCGGCGTCACGTTGGCGTGGTAATCGAGACTGATGACGACCGGCACGTCCTCGCCGACGACCGCGCGCACCCGGCGCAGCAACTCCCCTTCCCCGTCCTCGAATTCCTCGGAGACCATCGCGCCGTGCAGATCTAGATAGACGCCCTCGACCGGCAGCGCCTGCGCCAGGCGCGAGATCAGCTCGCTCGCGATCATCTCATAGGCGCGCCGCGTCACCGCGCCGCCCGGCGTGGCGCTCGCCCAGAGCAGAGGGTAGATCTCATGATTGCCGTCATTGCCCGCCATGAAGCCGGCCGTCGCCGCCCCCTGCTCCTCGAACTCGGCCAGCATGTCGTCGCCGCGCGGCATGGCAGGCCGGTCCGCGGGATGGGCGAAATCGTCATAGTCGGTCGGGTCGGGCACGAAGCAGTTGGTCTCGTGCATAAAGCCGGCGATCGCGATGCGCGCCATGGTTATCCTCTATTAATCAACGGGATATTTGCGTGAGGGTATTCTTCAACAATACTATCATGATAGTCTGCCATCCAAGTATACTTCTTGTATTCCTTTACAGTTTCAGAATGTTCGACTAAGCCTTTTTCGATTACTTTTCGCGCAGGCTGTAAATACATACCAATAGTATTTTCGGACATTTCTTCAAAAGAATTCGCATTCATCGGTTGAAGATAATCGAGAAATAGCCAATCATCATTTGGCGACTTACGCCATGTCTTAAAATGACCTATGTAATTCCCATCTTGGTCAGAAACACTATCACCCAAGCCGAATTGAGCGGACAATTCTCTTTGCAAAATGATTCTCGGATACACTGCAAATTTGGATTCCAGATCATAGGCATGAGTTAGTGCAGGCCCAAACGCGATACCTCCCTTGTGAAGCATTTGACCAATAGCTACACCGCCACGAACCAAAAACCCATTTAAGAGTGTAGAAACACTAACCTGCTGTAGAACGGTTATTAAATGAGTTTTTCCAGGCGTATCTGCAGTCGTCGAGACGACAATACTGTCGGAAAACTGAGTTATCTGTGGATCTCCTGGCCAAACTTGCTGGCTATCTATCTCTTGCATCCATTTAATAAGGTCTACTTGACCAGAGAGTGCACTTAAACCAATCCCCATATTCTTAACTAATTCCGGATCGGTCTGTGATCGGTTTACAGCGGACCTCCAGCCCAAAATATCAAGAAACGCGACAAATCGAACTTCGTATTTGAGCGAATTTCTGTATTCTTTAGCTTTTCGCTCATTCTCTTTAGCTTCAGCTTCCCGTCTTGGCCTGTCTGCCTCCCAAGCTGCCTCTTCGGCATCTCGTTGTGCTTCTTCTTCCGGAGTAAAAGGGACTCTTTCAGTAATTGGTTTTCCAGTGTCTGGATCAATTGCTTGACGCCCAGTACTCGGGTCAATTTTCGCTCTAGCGTGATAACGAGGCATATTCGACGATTCTTCAGAATCAAGACGTTCAGCATCAGTGCTCGCGCAACAGACGCCCGCAGCCTTCGATCCTGTCCTCGATCCCGGCGGCGCGCAGGGCGCCCCAGAAGGTCGCCTGGGCGCTGGAGATCACGGGCTTGCCGAGCTTGTCCTCCAGCCGGTCGAGCGACCCCAACGTCGCCATGTCGGAGCAGCTCAGGAAAATCGCGTCCGCTTCCGGGCTGTCGATCGCTTCCGCCAGACCCTCGACCGCATCCGGCGGCACCAGGTTCATGTGCCGGCCGCGTTTCTGCGCCTCGAACAGCATCACGCCTTCATCGGCCGTCACCGTCAGCCCCTGGCGCTCGAAATAGCGGCGCTCCGCCTCGTTGATATCGTCGGTATAGGGCGAGCCCACCGCGACGCTCTTGACGCCCAGGGCCTCGAAGGCCGCCAGCACGGAGCCCATCGTGGTCACCGTAGGCCGGCCCAACTCTCCGGCGATCTCGTCGCGGGTCTGCTCGTGCGGCGTCTTCAGCGCGCTGGCGGTGCAGCCATAGGCGACCACATCGACCTCCAGCCCGCGCAGCTCCTCCAGGACCCGGGGCAGATAGGCCTCCATATCCTTCAGCGGGTCTTTCGATTTTTCAGCGAGCAGCATCCGAGTGGTGTGGATCGTCACCCCGTCGGGCGCCATGCGCCAGAACTCCGTCTCCGCGACCGTGTTCGGCGACGGCACGATCAGTCCGATCCGCGCCCGGTTGCCATAGGGCCGTTTGGTTTTGTCCGGTGTCCTGAATTCGCCCATCTCGCGCCTCGTTTTTGCCTCACCCGGACAGTGTAGTACAAAACCGGCGCACACCCGCACAACGGATCCGAGACCTTCCATGAGCAAGAAACTTTCCGGCAAGACCGCGCTGATCACCGGCGGCGCCCGCGGCCTGGGCCGCGGCTACGCGCTGCACCTGGCCGGGCTGGGCGCCGACATCGCCGTCATCGACCGCAACCTCAAGGCCGCCGACGTCTACGAGTTCGAGCGCGAACTCCTGACCGCGGACACCGTAATGGCGGAATGCGAGGCGCTGGGCGTGCGGGCGATGGGATTGGAAGCCGACTTGACCGACCGCAACGCGGCCGAAGCGGCGGTGCAGCAGGTCGCGGACACGTTGGGCAGCGTCGACATCGCGGTCTGCAACGCCGGCGGCGGCACCGTCACCTTCGCCGACGAGCGCCAGCCGCGCGAGGGCGCGAACGAAACCCTGGACGAAGTCACTGTCGGCACACCGTCCGATACGCCGGAACACATGCTGAGCCGCGTCCTCGACATCAACATCAAGACCTGCATGTACACCTGCATGGCGGTCGCGCCGCACATGAAGAAACTCGGATACGGCAAGATCGTCACAGTCTCGTCCACCGCCGGAGTCGACGCCAAGGGCGAGTATCACCCCTACGGCCTGTCGAAGGCCGCAATCATCCACTACACCCGCGCGCTGGCCCAGGAACTCGGCCCCCACAACATCACCGTCAACGCCATCGCCCCTGGCATCATCCGCACCGGCCGCCTGGGCGACCGCGCCGAGATGGCCAAGGACCGGGTCCCGCTGCGCCGCGAGGGCACGATCGAGGATTGCGCCAAGGTGGTGGAGTTCCTGACGACCGACATGTCGGATTACGTGACCGGCCGGACGATCATCATCGATGGCGGGATGCTGCGCTAATCCTTCGCCTTCGCCTCGCGCCGGATGATCTCGGCGCCATTCGGGTCCACCGTCATGCCGAACTGTTCCGCGTTGTGCGCGTGGCCGAGCTGCTGTAGCGACATGGCGGCGCGCAACGCGGTCCAGAAGCCTTGCGCGTCTTGCGCCTGGTTGCAGGATTCCTTGGCCAGACGCAGCCCCATCGACGGGCGTTCGGTGATGCGTTTCGCCAGGGACAGGGTGAAATCTTCCAGATCGTCGCGCGGCACCACATGGTTGACCATGCCAAGCGACTGCGCCTCGCGCGCCGAGAGGATACCGCCGGTGAACAGCAATTCCTTCGCCTTGCGCACGCCGAACTCCCAGGGATGGCCGAAATATTCCACGCCGTTGACGCCGAAGGCGACGACCGGGTCGGAGAAGGTCGCGTCGTCGCTGGCGATGATCAGATCGCAGACCCAGACCAGCATCAACCCGCCGGCGAGGGTCTTGCCGTGCACCTGGGCGATGGTCGGTTTCGGGATATTGCGCCAGCGCCAGCACATGCCGAAATAGATCTCCTCCTCGCGCGACTGACGGCCCTCCGCGCCGGGCTTGTCGAAGCCGCCCCAGGTCGAGATCGTGTCGTATTCCGACATCTCGGTCTTGTCGCGCAGATCGTGCCCGGAGCAGAAATGCGGCCCGTCCGCGGACAGCACGATCACCTTGACGTCGTTATCCGCCGCGGCGCGGTCGAAAGCGTCGTTCATCTCATAGGTCATGCGCTTGTTCTGCGCGTTGCGCTGCGCCTCGCGCGCCAGCACGATGCGCGCAACTCCCTCGGCCGGCGTCTCGTAGCGGATCGTCTCGTAGGTCATGCGTGTACTCCCGTTTGGAAGGATATTGGGAGACGCTGACGGCACCGCCGCCCACCCCCACCTTGATCCTCCCCCTTGATGGGGGAGGATCAAGGTGGGGGTGGAAACGGTCACCTGGCCAACAGCTCGGATAGTGCGAAATGGCGCACGATTACCCCTGCGTCAATTCCGAGGTGACGTCGCGGAAGGACAAGCCGTCGAAGGCGGTGACCACGTCGACCACGGTGGGTTCGCCCGAGGCCAGCGCCTCGCGGAGGGCGGCGCCGAGCTCGCCCGGCTGCTCGACCCTTATGCCCTTCACGCCCATGGCGTTGGCCACGTCGGCGTAGTTGGTGTCGGCGAAGGTGCTGGCGATGGTGCGGTTGCCCTGGCCGTGCTTGACCCAGCCGAGCGCGCCATTGTTGAGGATCACGGTGACGATCGGGATATTCTCGTCTTTTGCCGTCAGGATGCCGTTGATCGCCATGCCGAAGCCGCCATCGCCGGTCACCGCGATGCATTGCCGGCCCGGGTCGACCAGCTTGCCGGCGAGCGCCGCCGGGATCGCGTAGCCCATGGCGCCGATGCCGGGCATCAGCAGGGTGCCGGGCCCCTTGGTCTGGAAGAAATGGGTCATGAACAGCCGGTTCTCGCCCGCGTCGCAAGTGATCAGCGCGTCGTCGTCGATCGCGTCGTGCATCTCCTTAAACAGGCGCGGCGGCATGATCGGCGTGGCGTCAGAGCTGTAATGCGGGTTGTCGAAGAAGCCTTCCGCCTGCCGCGTCGCCGACAAGGTTTCGGCGCGTGCGGCCAGGACCTCCGCGGAAGGCGCGCCGGACCGCCGCACGGCGTCGCCGAGCTGTTCCAGCGCCAGCTTCGCATCGCCGATGACCACCGTATCGCAGGGGAAGGACCAGCTCGCATTCTTCGGTTCGATGTCGATCTGCAGGATCGTCTGCCGCGTCGGATCGATCAAGGCCGGGTTCTCGTTCGTCGTGTCCGCCGGGCCGAGGCGCGTGCCGACGGCCAGGATCAGATCGGCCTTGCCGATCGTCGTGTTCGCCGTCGACTGGCCGAAATTGCCGCACACGCCGAGCGCCATCGATCCGGTTTCCGGGTAGACGCCCTTGCCGGACGCGGTCGTCGCGATTGGCGCGCCGGTCTGCTCGGCGAGCGCCGCCAGTTCCGCATAGGCCTGGCTGATCCGCACGCCATTGCCTGCGATGATGACCGGCCGTTCCGCCGCGCAAAGAGCTTGCGCGGCTTGTTCGACAGAAGCCGGGTCGGCCGGCAGGCGCTGCGGCAGATAATGCTGGGTCGGGTACAGGGTGGGCCGGCCCTCGGGATCGACCGTGCCGCCGAAACAGACGCTGTGGAAGATGATGCCTACCGGGCCGCGTTCGCCGGTCAGCGCGTGCTTGATGCCGAGCTGCGCGGCGTGCACCGCCTCGCGCGGCGTGTTCGCGACCAAGGTCTGCTTGGTAACCGCCGCCAACGCGTTGCGCGTGTCCGCCGCGCCGTAGTCACCGGTGCCGCCCTGATAGGGCGCATGCTGGGTGTAGGGTGCCACGTCGGAGAAATCGGTCAGGAACAGCATCGGCGAGCTGCCGAGATGCGCCTCCAAGGTGCCCAGAAAGCCGTTCGCCAGCATGAACAACCCCTGCCCCATGCAGATGCCGGGCTTGCCGGTCAGCCGGCCATAGACCTCCGCCATGACGCTGGCCAGTTGTTCGTGCCGGACCAGCACGCAGCGGATGGTGTCCTGATGGTCGTAGAGCGCGTCGTAGACGCGGCCCATATTGCCGCCCTGAATACCGAACACCATGTCGATGCCGGCCTCTTCCAGCACCCGCGCGACCCCTTCGCCCGCGCGCACTTCCTCGTTCAGCATTTTTTCTGTGGTCGCCATGTAACCCTCCCGGCCGTAAAGCGCATTCGGTCCGGACCCAGTGCCGCGACCAATCGGGGCGTAGCGTAAAATGCCGGTAGGGTTGCCGCAACCAGGTGCGGCCGCAACCGTAAGCGGGGGAAGTCCCTAAGCGGCCAGCGTTCCGATCGCCGCGGCGACACGGGCCCGGGCAACGGCTTGCGGCACGCGTGGATTGCGCTGCAGATAAACGATGGTCGCGAGAACGAGCGCCGATTGCGACGAATTTCCGGATTCGAGCTGACTGCGATAGACGCGATTGGCCGCGTTGATCTCGTCACCCTGCTCAACCATCTGTTCGGCTCCTTTAGCGATATTCTGGCTCATCCTCTCACCCTCCAAATTCGCTGCTATCCCGCACGCCGGCTCCCAACCGGTTTGTTGTGCGTGATGCGATGACAGATTTTTAGAGGGCGCAAGTTTCAGCCGAATGTCAGAATTCCAGAGTTTTGTTTCAATTGTTTCAGCCCACGACACATCTTTAGGCGCAACTCGAAACGCAAGAAACCCGAAAGGACAGCGAAATGGCGGAAGACACGACGGAAGAGTTGGTGAAGCGCGCGCATGAAACCCGCGGCTTTCATCTCGGCGTGCACGAAATCATGAGCGAAGCCGACCCGGAATACATGACGCATTACCAGCAATGGCTGGAATACACCAATCTGAAACACCGCCATCTGGATATGAGGATCAAGGAGATCGTCCATGTCGCGGTCCACGTGGCACGGCAGACCGACCCCGATCACATCAAGGCGCATATGCTCGCGGCCATCAAAGCGGGGGCGACCGAGGAAGAACTGTTCGAGGTCTGCACGATGGGCTTTCTGCTCGGCGGCACGACATCGCTGCTGCTCGGTATGGAGGCATGGCGCCGCGCCTTCCGGCCCGACCTGAAACGCGCCTACGACCTGATCGAGAACGCGCCCGAGCAACCGTAACGGAATAAGGGCCGGGAAGGCATTTCGACCCTCCCGGCCGTCATGGCTGTTACTCGGCCGCCTGCGGCTTCATATCGGCCAGATCGATACCCGCCGCCGGGACCGGTGCGGTCATCGCGTCGCGGCGGAACGGCTCGCCCAACTCCTGGTTCAGGATGACCTCGATGAAGGTGGTGACGCCGTCCTCCATCTGCTCCTTCACCGCGGTCGCCAAGGCGTCGGTCAGTTCTTGCTGCGACATCACCTGCACGCCCTTCAACCCGCAAGCTTCGGCGATCTTGGCGTATTGCACATCGAGGTCGAGTTCCGTGCCGACGAAGTTGTCGTCGTACCACAGGGTCGTGTTGCGCTTTTCCGCACCCCATTGGTAGTTGCGGAAGATGATCATGGTGATCGCCGGCCACTCGCCGCGGCCGCAGGCCGTCATCTCGTTCATCGAGATGCCGAACGCGCCGTCGCCGGCGAAGCCGACCACCGGGGTGTCCGGGCAGCCGATCTTGGCCCCGAGGATCGCCGGGAAGCCGTAGCCGCACGGGCCGAACAGGCCCGGCGCCAGATATTTCCTTCCTTCCTCGAAGGTGGGATAGGCGTTGCCGATGGCGCAGTTATTGCCGATGTCGGAGGAAATGATCGCCTCACGCGGCAGCGAGGCCTGAATTGCCCGCCAGGCCATGCGCGGGCTCATCCGCTCGGGATGCGCCTGGCGCGCCCGCTCGTTCCAGGTCGTGCCGGGATCGTCGTCTTCGTGATCCATGCTCGACAGTTCCTGCAGCCAGCGCGATTTCGTCGTCGCGATGATGCCTTCCCGCTCCGCGCGGTTGGTCTGGCCAGCGGCGGAGGACAGCTTTCCGAGCAGTTGTTCGGCAACCTGCTTGGCATCGCCCTGGATCGCCACATCGACCTTCTTGGTCAGGCCGATACGGTCGGCGTTGATGTCGACCTGGATGATCCTGGCGTCCTGCGGCCAGTAATCGATGCCGTAGCCCGGCAAGGTCGAGAACGGGTTGAGCCGGGTGCCCAGCGCCAGCACCACATCGGCCTGCGCGATCAGTTCCATGCCCGCCTTCGAGCCGTTATAGCCCAGCGGCCCGGCGAACAGCGGGTGCGAACCCGGGAAGGCATCATTGTGCTGGTAGCCGCAGCAGACCGGCGCCATCAGCGTTTCGGCCAGCGCCTGCGAGGCCGGGATACCGCCGGACAGAACGACGCCCGCGCCGTTCAGAATGACCGGGAACTTGGCTTCGGACAGGATCGCTGCCGCCGCCTCGATTGAGGCCTGACCGCCGGAGGGCCGCTCGATATTGACGACCTGCGGCAGTTCGATATCGATGACCTTGGTCCAGTAATCGCGCGGCACGTTGATCTGCGCCGGCGCCGAACCGCGCCAGGCCTGGGTGATGACCCGGTTCAGCACTTCAGCCATGCGGGAAGGGTCAAGAACCTCTTCCTGGTAGCAAACCATCTCCTCGAAGATGCCCATCTGCGGCACTTCCTGGAAGCCGCCCTGCCCCATGGTCTTGTTCGCCGCCTGCGGCGTGACCAGCAGCAGCGGCGTGTGGTTCCAATAGGCGGTCTTGATCGGCGTCACGAAGTTGGTGATGCCGGGGCCGTTCTGCGCGATGCACATGGACATCTTGCCCGACGCGCGGCTGTAGCCGTCCGACATCATGCCCGCATTGCACTCATGCGCGCAGTCCCAGAAAGTGATTCCGGCTTTGGGAAACAGATCGGAGACCGGCATCATGGCCGAGCCGATAATCCCGAAGGCGTGCTCGATGCCATGCATCTGCAGAACCTTCACGAAGGCTTCTTCCGTCGTCATCTTGGTCATGTGAGCGTCCTCTCCCTTCCGCTTTTCGAAATTCTTCAGTTCCGATGGATCATGTCGGCTGCGATATGGCCCGCGCAGCGCTGATCTTCAGGCGAGCTTCGGGCGGATCAACGCACGATGTCAATACACCCGCTACAAACCATGACCTGACATATCGGTTACTTAGGAGTATAGGTCTAAACGATCCACAGAAACCACAAAAACGAAACAGATCGTTCCATTTTTTTAAAATTGACCCAGTTAGACGACACGCAAGGCCGTTAACCGCACGGCGAACAGGCTGGCCTCGACGGCCGTTTCGCTCGACGGTCAGGTTCTGGCGGGAAAGGTGCAGACCAAGGGTAAGATCGGTAATCCGGACCTATTGCGCAGACCGGCGCATATGCACGAGCATCAATCGCGCTTGCTCGATGCATTCCTTGCCGGAAAGGGCAACGGCCAGATGTGCAACGGTCGGTGCGGTATCTTCCATCTGGTGAAGGGTCAGAAGCGTCCGCGTATCCTTGCCCTCCTGCGTCACGAGAAAGCGCGATGCTTCCGTTACCGGCAGTTTATCCGGCCAGGGAGCGGAAACCGAATTTTCCGGCCAGGCAACAGCCTGCGAGGCGCCATTGACGATAGCGGTGAGGACGGCATTCTTGCCCTTTTCGCTGTGGTAGC
Source organism: Alatinidae sp. Z8VKAUB7J3 (assembly GCA_010016025.2). Taxonomy (NCBI): domain Eukaryota; kingdom Metazoa; phylum Cnidaria; class Cubozoa; order Carybdeida; family Alatinidae; species Alatinidae sp. Z8VKAUB7J3. The sequence goes on from JAAAKM020000498.1 coordinate 1,575,800, forward strand.
GAACAAGCTTCGGGGCGACACCAGCCAAAACGCAGTAGTCGCCCGTTTCCGAGATGTTGATCACCATGGCCGATGCCTTGGAGTCGATCGTATCCTCAATGCGTTTCTTGTCGATCTTACGGATCGCACCAACGCTTCGCGCATCGTCTTCATTGTCGCGAATCAGCGAGGAAAGCGCCTTCACCAATGTGCTATCGCCTTTGCCGCCGCTCTTGCCCGCGATCACGCCTTTATGCGGCCCGTTCAGCGTTATCGTCCGGCCGGCCTTGTCGATGACCATCAGTGTCTTGTTCTTTGGCAACGAAATTTTTTGATCATCGGCGATGACCGCACCCACGGCGATCGCCTTTTCCGTCGATGACAGGACAACGAACTCGGCGACTGCCGGATGAACCGACAACAGCACCGACGAAAATAGGAAAATCGCCACTGTCCGCATTAATTCGCTTCCCTCGTTCAACAATAATGTTAGCGGATAACCTACTTGGTCTCCGCCACGAAAACACCGTCCCAGTCCGAAGGCAACGGGTTCACTTCGTACCAATCGATCCGGTCAATGTACATGTCGTAGAGTTCGTCCAGCTTCATCTGCCCACTTCCAGCGCGCGCCTCGGCTATTTTGTCTCGCGCCAATTCCCAGTCCTGACCACGATACGCGGTTAGCATCTCGGAATGGACCGCGACCAACGCTTTAAACGTTTCTGCTTGCGCCAGAGCCTCATCGCCCAGTAGGGCAAAGATGCGTATGCCCTGCTCCTTGCCCTTAACCTGGATCAAATCAAGCTCAAGTGTCGCAAATCCGGAAACCTCCCGCTCCGTCGCCTCGCCTATTACGATATCGACGCCATAGGTTTTGGACTGCCCTTCCAGACGCGCAGCGGTATTGACCGTATCGCCAAGTACGGAGTAGTCGAACCGCTGCTCCGAACCCATGTTGCCGACTACGCATTCGCCGGAATTAAGACCAAACCCGATTTGCAGCGGATAGAACTCCGAACCTTCTGCCTCGGCTTCCTGCTTCAGGATTGCGTTGAATGCGTCCATTTCATCTAGCATCAACAGTGCGGAGCGGCATCCATCACGGGCGTGTTCACCGTTGTCTAGCGGCGCATTCCAGAACGCCATGATGCAGTCGCCCATATACTTATCGATGGTACCTTTGTTAGCGAGAATTATGTCCGTTAACGGCGTCAGCATGCGGTTCAACAACCGGGTTAGTTCCAGCGGAGTCAATGATCGACGACAACGGCGAGCCGAGATACCCGGGCGGCTATCCCGACTACATGACCAACCACCAGAGGCGGCCGGGGATTGGACCGCTGGCCGGTTGGCGCGGGGCGTCGGGCGACGAAGAGGGGCGGGGCGACCCCAACCCGAACCAGCTCGACCGGTATATCGAGAACGGCGGTTTCTGGACCTACGAGCTGCCGCCGGAGCATCGCTACTATCGCTTCGCGAATCGCGGCTACCTCGATTGGGCGCATCGCATGGGTTTCGTCACCACGCCCGACCAGATCGTGATGAAGATCTACTCCGAGGCGCTGCAGAAGTTCCGCCTTGCGGCGGAAGGTCACGGCGAGGTCCAGCCACCCGATCACCTGCGCGATCGCATTCGGCGCTTCTTCGACCCTCTGCCGATCTGGTACCGGCCGCTCGAGCAGGACCAGGGTGACGAGGAGGACTTTCCGCTCTACGCGATCACCCAGCGTCCGATGCAGATGTACCACTCCTGGGGCTCTCAGAACGCCTGGCTGCGGCAGATCACCGGCTCGAACAAGCTCTATCTGTCGACCCGCAAGGGCCGCGACCTGGGCATCGACGATGGGGATTGGGTCTGGGTGATCAGCCGGACCGGTCGGATTCGCGTTCAGGTCGGGCTCATGGACGGTGTGCAGGACGACACCGTCTGGACCTGGAATGCCATCGGCAAGCGGGCTGGGGCCTGGAACCTGGCCGAGGACTCGCCCGAGATGACCCGTGGGTTCCTGCTCAATCACCTGATCTCCGAGCTTCTGCCCGGGGAACGGAGAGCGAGTAACTCCGATCCTCTGACCGGCCAGGCCGCGTGGTTCGACCTGCGGGTTCGCTTGGAGAAGGCGGCGGCCGAAGAGCCGGCGGAGGCCTATCCCCGCTTCGAGGCCACGGGCCGGCCGCCGGGACAGGAACAGCCGCCGCGGATCCTCCGCTATGGATCGCTCTTCAAGGAGCTGCGCGCGAGAGCCGGCCGATGACCAGCTTGCCGGAAAGGACCGAGAGTCGTCTCGGGCTGGTGATAGATCTCGACATCTGTGTCGGCTGCCATGCCTGCGCGGTCAACTGCAAGGAGTGGAACGCCGGCGGCCATATGGCCCCCCTGACGGACACCGATGCCTATGGCGCGGGCCAGCAGGGTGTGTGGTTCAACCGGATACACAGCTACGAGGTCGTGCCGGAGGACGGCAGCCCCGGGCAAACCGTGCACTTTCCGCGGTCGTGCCTGCATTGCGAGGATGCAGCCTGCGTCACCGTGTGCCCCACCGGCGCGTCCTACAAGCGCGAGGAGGACGGGATCGTCCTGGTCAATGAGGACATTTGCATCGGCTGCAAGCTCTGTTCCTGGGCTTGCCCCTATGGCGCGCGCGAGTTCGATGCCGACCAGGGCGTCATGAAGAAATGCACGCTTTGCATCGATCGGATCTACAACGAGAACCTCGAGGAAGTCGACCGGGTGCCGGCCTGCGTCTCGACCTGCCCCGCCGGCGCTCGTCATTACGGCGACCTCGGCAATCCGGACTCAGAGGTGTCCAAGCTGGTCGCCGAAAGGGGAGGCTATGACCTCATGCCGGAGATGGGATACCGGCCGACGAACAAGTATCTCCCGCCGCGCCCGCGTCGGCGCGGCGAGTTGGAGTCCGAGGCGGCGGCCGACGCTGCACCTGGGCCGCAGCCCGAGAACCCGCTCCTGCGCTGGGTCGATATGTTTCTGTCGCGATAGCCGGTGACGAGACGATGCATCCCGCGTCCTCCGTTATTTTCTTCACGGTCTTCTCCGGAGCCGGTTATGGCCTCATGGCGCTGCTGGGCATTCTTGCCGCGGGCGGGTGGTTGGACCGCGAGCCCTTTCTGGGGGCGACCGGCTTAGGGCTTGCGACTCTGGCCGTGAGCGCAGGACTGCTCTCGTCGACTTTTCACCTGGGTCATCCGGAGCGGGCCGTGCGCGCGTTCAGCCAGTGGCGCTCGTCATGGCTCTCTCGCGAAGGCGTTGTCGCGGTGCTGACCTTCGTCCCGCTGTGTGCCATGGCTTATAGCTGGATCTTCGCGCCGGCCTCCGGGCTCTTTCCCGTCTGGGCGATGCTGACCGCGGCTATGGCGATCATCACCATCTACTGCACATCGATGATCTATCGGAGCCTTCGCCCGATTCCCGAATGGGCGACGCCCTGGACCGTAGGCAACTATCTCGCGCTTGGTCTTGCCGGAGGCGCGGTTTGGCTGGCGGCGATCGCAGCGGTGTTCGTTACACTCGACGCCCGCCTCGCCGGTCTTGCGGTGGTCTTGGTGATCCTGGCCTGGGTTGCCAAGCACTTCTATTGGCGTGGCATCGACGGGCGGAAGGCAGAGGCAACGATCGGAACCGCGACAGGTCTGGGACCTCTCGGCCGGGTCCGTAGTCTGGAGGCGCCCCATACCGAGTCGAACTACTTGCTCGATGAGATGGGCTATCAGGTCGCGCGCAAGCATGCTGACAAGCTACGCCTCTACAGCCAAGGTCTTGGTTTCCTGGCGCCGGCGGTTCTCGTCGTGCTCGCCGTGCTGCTACAGGGTGCCGCGGGTGCGGTTGCCGGCACGGTTGCCGCCTTGTCGGTTACGGCAGGCCTCCTTATCGAGCGCTGGCTGTTCTTTGCCGAGGCGCGGCACGTCGTCGCGCTTTTCTACGGCCGGGCGCCGGCATGAGCCGGATCCGGCGGTCCGACACCCCATCGACTGAGGAGCTCGAGCATGTATGAGAAGATCCTGGTTCCCATCGACCTGTCCCATGAAGGTGTCGGGCAGGCGATGGTCGATGTCGCCAAAAAGGTTGGCGGCGCGAACGCAAAGCTGACGCTCATTCACGTGGTCGAGGAGATTCCGAAGCACGCCGCGGTCGACCTGCCCAGCGGGATCATGGAGAAGTGGGCGGTCAGGGCACGCGAGGCCCTCGAGGAGATTGCCCGCGAGACTCAGGTGGACGCGGATATCGTGGTTCGCTCCGGTCCGGCGCACCAGGTGATTCTCGCCGAAGCCGAAGAGCGGAAAGTCGATCTGATCGTCATCGCCTCCCACCGGCCCGGCCTGCAGGACTATCTGATCGGTTCGACCGCGGCGCGCGTCGTGCGCCACGCCCAGTGCGCGGTCCTGGTCGATCGCTAGACCGGGGCCGTTCGGTCTCGAAAAACTCGGGAGCAGGCTCCGGACACGGACCTCCCGAGTCCGCGCTTCCATCGCACTTGATCCGCACGCGGCTTGAGTCCCCTAACTCTGACCTTCCGGCGGCGGAGGGCATTCTCGGAACACGCGGGTCTTGCAGTTGGCACAGATCGCGGGATCGAGATTGGCGACCAAGGCCGGGACCAGGTCCATCTTGCGCCGGAAGATGTGCTTGCGGCCGACCAGCTTCGGAATGTGAAACTGGGCAAGCTGACGCCGTAGCGGCGGATACCTAACGGCCAGATAGAGGCCGCCGCCGAGCTCCTGGCGTCGCCTTGCTTCCTTGACCAGCAGCTCCGCGCCCGCCAGATCGACACCCACCGCCCCGTCGAGCATCAAGCCGAAGTGCCGCTGGCCCGGACGCTCCGCGTGAAGCCGCAAGAACTCCTTCTCCAGGTACTCCACGGCACCGAAGTAGAGCGAGCCTTGAAGCCGGGCAAAGACGGCTTGCGGGCACTCGGGCAACTTCCACAGGACCGGGCTCATGAACGGCCGTCCGGGCGCCCGGGCGTTCGGCACGTTGAGCGGCAATCCTGGACGCATGGAACGGCGCAGGAAGAAGGCCAGCGACAGAATTACGCCCGCGTAGATCGCGAATTCGAGATCGACCAGCAGAACCGCGCCGAAGGTCACGAGGAGAACGACGCTCTCCGACAGATTGGAGGTGAGCACGTGCCTGATCTGCTTCAGATCGACCAATCTCCAGGCGACGAGGACGATCAGGCCCGACATAGCGGGGATCGGGATGTACTTGATGAACGGCGCGATCACGAGGAGGGTCGCCAGCAGAAAACCGGCTGCCATGACCGCCGCTAGGGGCGTGCGCGCGCCGGCCTCGTAGTTCAGGGCACTGCGGGTGAAAGACCCCGAGCCCACGTAGGCGCCGAAGAACGCGCCGCCCACGTTCGACAAGCCCTGCCCGATAATCTCCTGGTTACTGTCCAGGGGCTGCTTGGACTGCAACGCGATCGCCCGGGCGATCGACACGGCCTCCAGCAACGCGATCAGCGCCAAGGCAAAGGCTGCGGAGGCATGCTCGCGCAGGGTCTCGAGGGATAGGCCCGGGATTGCAAAGGGTGGCACGCCCGAAGCAATCGCCTGGACGAATTGGGCGCCCTCGGCCTCGGCATCGATAAGCTGGGCGAGGCCGATACCGAAGAGCAGGCCAAGCAGGTAGTTCGGCCAGGTCGGCCGAAACCGTTTGGACAAGATCGCGACGATCAAGGTGCCGAGCGAGATGGCGAGGACATGCGGGTTGGTTTCCGGCAGCGCTTGCCAGAGGGCGGCAAAGAAGTCCCGAAGGTTGCTGGCGTGCGGCAGGTCGATCCCGAGGAATCCGGAAACCTGGCTGAGCGCAATCAGGACCCCGGCACCGGCGGTGAAGCCGACCATGACGGAGTGGGAGACCAGGCTGACGAGCTGTCCGAGCCGGACCAGTCCGAGCGCAAGCTGGAACAGTCCGGCCAGCAATGTAATCGCCAAGGCCGCCGCGATGTAGTCCGAGCTGCCGGGCTGGTAGCTTTCGCTTAAGCTCGCGAAGACGACGATCGAGATCGCCGTGGTCGGTCCGGAAACCAAATGCCAGGAGCTTCCGAAGAGGGCGGCGATCACTGGCGTGACCATAGCCGTGTAGAGGCCATACTGCGGTGGGAGTCCGGCGATCGCCGCAAAGGCGATGCCTTGCGGCAGCACGATGGCTGCGCCCGTCAGCGCGGCCATCGTGTCGTGACGCAAATTTTCGCGTGTTACTCGGTCGCGCCACGCGAGGAACGGCAAGAGCCGCTCGGCGCGCTTTATCGCGTCCCACCTAGGAGCCTCGGGTCGTTGTCCAAGGCCCCTAGTCATGATCTTCACTCAATCTAACGAACGACCTCACGAACTCGGGTAAGTGCCACTAGGCGACCTGCTGAGCCTTCATATCGGCACGGTCGATTCCGGCTACGGCGACCGGCGCTTTCATGGCGTCGCGGCGGAACGGCTCACCCAGCTCCTGGTTCAGGACCACCTCGATGAAGGTCGTGGTGTTGTCCTCCATCTGTGCCTTGATGGCGGCCTTGAGCGCGCTCGTCAGCTCGTCCATCGTCGCGACCTTCACGCCGGTCACGCCGCAGGCGTCGGCGATTTTCGCATACTCGACCCCGACGTTGAGCTCGGTCCCGACGAAGTTGTCGTCGTACCAGAGCGTCGTGTTGCGCTTTTCCGCGCCCCATTGGTAGTTGCGGAAGATCACCATGGTGATGCCGGGCCAATCATTGCGGCCGCAGGCGGTCATCTCGTTCATCGAGATGCCGAACGCGCCATCTCCCGCAAAACCGACGCACGGCATGTCGGGACGTCCGATCTTGGCCCCCAGGATCGCCGGGAAGCCATAGCCGCAGGGACCGAAGAGTCCGGGGGACAGGTACTTCCTGCCTTCCTCGAAGGTCGGGTAGGCATTGCCGATCGCGCAGTTGTTGCCGATATCGGTGGAGATGATCGACTCGGTCGGCAAGGCGGCCTGAATCGCCCGCCAGGCCTGTCTCGGGCTCATGCGGTCGGGATCACGCTCACGGGCGCGCTCGTTCCAGGTGATGCCGGGATCGTCATCCTCGTGATCCATCGAGCTGAGTTGCTGCAGCCAACGCGATTTGGTTTGCGCGACGAGATCGCGACGCGCCTGTCGTCCCTCATCGCCGGCAGTGGCCGAGAGTTTCCCGAGGATCTGTTCTGCGACGCGCTTGGCATCGCCTTGGATGCCGACGGCGAGCTTCTTCGTCAGTCCGATCCGGTCGGCGTTGATGTCGACTTGAATGAGCCTGGCGTCCTTGGGCCAATAGTCGAGACCGTAGCCGGGCAAGGTCGAGAAGGGATTAAGGCGTGTGCCCAGAGCGAGAACCACATCGGCCTTGGAGATCAGCTCCATCGCAGCTTTCGAGCCGTTGTAGCCGAGCGGGCCGACGGCGAGCGGGTGCGAGCCGGGGAAGGCGTCGTTGTGTTGGTAGTTGCAACAGACCGGCGCGTCCAGACGTTCGGCGAGAGCCGCACTGGTCGGGATCGCACCTGACAGCACCACGCCGGCGCCGTTTAGGATCACCGGGAATTGCGCCTCAGACAGCAGTTTGGCCGCCTCGGCGATCGAGGCCTCGCCGCCGGGCGACCGCTCCAGGCGGACGATCTGCGGCAGCTCGATATCGATGACGTGGGTCCAGTAGTCTCGCGGCACGTTGATCTGCGCGGGCGCGGAACCGCGCCAAGCCTTCTCAATCACGCGGTTCAGGACTTCGGCAATCCGTGTTGGGTCGCGCACTTCCTCCTGATAGCAGACCATGTCCTCGAACAAGGCCATCTGCTTGATCTCTTGGAACCCACCCTGCCCGATCGTCTTATTGGCCGCCTGCGGCGTCACCAGCAACATCGGCGTATGGTTCCAGTAAGCGGTTTTGATCGGGGTCACGAAGTTCGTGATTCCCGGGCCGTTCTGGGCAATGGCCATCGCCATCTTGCCGGTGGCCCGCGTATAGCCATCAGCGCTCATGCCCGCGTTGCATTCGTGAGCGCAGTCCCAGAACTTGATCCCGGCGGCGGGAAACAGATCCGAGATCGGCATCATAGCAGAGCCGATGATACCGAAGGCATGCTCGATGCCATGCATCTGCAGAACTTTTACGAAGGCTTCTTCGGTCGTCATCTTCATCGGTTTGTTCTCCTGGCGGTGTATGTCGGGCGGTGTGTGTCGGGCGGCGGTCGAGCAAGGCCGCTTCTGCTCTTGCCCGGCTCGATTGCCTCACCCGTTCCTTCTGTCTTCGACGATCATGTCGGCGGCTTTCTCGCCGATCATGATCGTCGGCGCATTGGTGTTTCCCGAGACGATGGTCGGCATGATGGAGGCATCCGCGATCCGGAGCGCTTTCACGCCGTGGACGCGCAATCGCTCGTCGACCACCGCAGCCGGGTCGCTCCCCATCTTGCAGGTGCTGGTCGGGTGATAAATGGTCTGGGAGATGGCACGAGCGGCCTCCAGCAGATCCTCATCAGATTCCGCAACGGGGCCGGGAACGCGCTCGGAAACGACGAACGGCGACATCGCCTTCGATGCGGCAAGGGCCCGCGACATGCGCATCCCGGCGACCGCGGTCTCCTGATCGAGCGAGGCCGTTAGGTACTCCGGGCGGATGGACGGATAGACATGCGGGTCCGGGGACTTGATCGTGATGGTTCCGCGGCTCTCCGGCCGGAGCTGGCAGACCGACGACGTGATGCCGGAAAAGGCGTGCATCTCGATGCCCGGCTTGTCGGCGCTCAGCGGTTGGAAATGGAATTGGATGTCCGGGGTCGCCATTTCGCTTCGCGTCTTGGCGAAGATGCAAACCTGACTGGCGCCCATCGCCATGGGGCCTTTGCGGAACAAGACGTACTGGACGCCGATGAACATACGGCGCAGGAAGTTGTTGATCTCGTCGTTCAAGGTCGGAACGTTGACCTCGTAGATCATCCGAATTTGCAGGTGGTCCTGCAGATTGCCGCCTACGCCGGACAGGTTCTGGCGGACCGGAATATCGAGGCTTTGGAGGAGGTCGCCCGGCCCGATACCGGAGAGCTGGAGGATCTGCGGCGAGCCGATGGCGCCGGCCGAGAGAACGACCTCGCCACCCCTATTCAGATGGGCCTCTCGCCGTTCCCCCTTGACCGAAAACGCGACTCCGCTAACGGCGCGCTGGTCATCCGGATCGAAGAGGAGCTTTTCCGTATGGGCGTGCGTCACGATCTCCAAGTTCGACCTGCCGCGCACCGGATTGAGAAAGGCCACCGCACTTGAACAACGCCGGCCATGTCGCGACGTGAGCTGGAAGTAGCCGGCGCCTTCCTGGGTCTTTCCGTTGAAATCGTTGTTGCGGGGAACCCCTAGTTCCTCCGCCGCAGCGATGAAAGCGTCGCAAACGTCGCGTTTGGCCCGCATATCGGAGACCGAGAGAGGTCCGCCGGCCCCGTGAAAGTCGTCCGCCCCGCGTTCTTGATCTTCGGCACGCTTGAAGTAGGGCAGTACATCGTCCGACGACCAGCCCGCGTTGCCGAGCTGTCGCCAGTGGTCGTAGTCCTCGTGCTGACCGCGAATGTAGAGCAGACCGTTAATCGAGCTCGATCCGCCCAGGGTCTTGCCGCGCGGCCAGTCGAGACTGCGGCCGTTCAGGCCCGGATCGGGATCGGTCTTATAGCACCAGTCCGTGGAAGGGTTGTGAAGCGTCTTGAAGTATCCGACCGGAACGTGGATCCAGGGATTCCAATCGCGCCCTCCTGCCTCCAACAGGAGAACCCTTTTCGTCGAGTCCGCGGATAGCCGGTTCGCAAGCACGCATCCCGCCGAGCCGGCACCAACGATGATATAGTCGAAACGGTCTTTCGCCGCTGCGTCCTGACCCATGGCTGTATGATCCCCGTTGAGGCCTCCGCCCTCCGTCTTCGCAAGTTCGCTCTCGTTCGACCCTCTTGGGTCCCGAGAGGACTGCGGGGTGCCGGCCTCTTGGTCTGATTTTTATCGCAAACATTCTTGCACGCGATGCTAATTGCTGCAATATTGAAAAAAATTATTCCATTCTTGCAGCAAACCACTGGGAGGAACGCCGCATGCTTACCGAGAAGTTAAGGTCAATTTCGCGTCGTGATCTGTTTCGCCTGACCAAGCAGTACGGGATTAGCTCGACCCTTCTCGCCGCGGGTGCGGCGACGGGTGCGCTAACCCTGCCACAGCTCGCTCAGGCGGCTCAATCGACGTACGAGAAGCGCTATAAGATGGAGCCTAAGTTCACGCTCAAGTTCGGCGCGGCTGGCTTCAATGAGAAGAACTTGCTGATCGAGCGCGCTGGCTGCCTGCAGTTCGTCAACGACCTGGAGGAGCGCACGGACGGGGCGATCCGCATCGAGTTCATCGGCAACAATCAGATCTGCGGTCAGCTCGACTGCGTGAAAAAGACCCAGCAGGGCATTGTCGACCTCTACGCTGCCTCGACCCAGAACTCGGCCGGCGGCGCGCCTTATCTCAATGTGCTCGACTACGCCTACATGTTCCCGAGCCGAGCCGCGCAATACCACTTCCTTTACCACCCGGGCAGCGAGACGGTGCTGCGCGAGCCGATGCGCAAGCGCCACAAGATCGAGTTCCTGTTCAGCCACGCCGAGCTTCGTGGCATCCAACTCGGTCTGGCCTGGAAGGAAAAGCCGCTGGTAACGAGCGTTACCCAATTGGCCGGCACGAAGAACCGCGTGACCGGAACCCAGCTCGGCCGGATCGCGATGGAGAAGATGAATCTCAATCCGACGCCGATCGCTTGGTCCGAGACCTTGGACGGTCTCAAGCAGGGCCTGATCGACGGCGCCGAGACCTGGGCCTCCGCCGTGGCATACGCGAACATGTCGCCGGTGGTCTCGCAGGTGGTCAATCTCGAGTTCTTCTGCGGCACCGAGCACACCGCGATGAGCACCAAGGTCTTCGATAGCCTGGGTGCCGAGCTGCAGGATGCGGTCAGGGAGTCCTCTTACCTGACCCAGGTTCACGTCCAGGCCGCCAACGAAGCGGCCTTGGTGAACACGGTCGGTTTCTCTGAGCCTCAGCTCCCGAACACGATCTTCGCCAAGCACGGCACGCGGGTCTCCATGTTGAGCGATGAGGCCAAGCGCGAGGCGGAAGAGATGTGCTCGCCCGAGTTCCATCCGGCGGACTGGGAGAAGTGGCGCGAGCGTCTGAACAAGTGGTCGGGCGGATTGGACACCTACAAGTTCATTTACGACATCGCCCGCGAGATTCCGAAAGACACCTTGGCGGAGAATGTCGAGCCGCGGCGTTGGTGGAAGTCGGCCTAACTACACTTGACGACCGGGGGCGCCGTTCGCGCCCCCGGTAGCTCGGGTAGGGGTTGACGGCGGAAACCGGCGTTCATAATCCGGAGCTCGCGGTGGGCTGCCTGCCCCGTACGTGACGGGAGGGGTAAGCCATGCCTGTAATCAGGTGGCTCAACGATAA
>JAAAKM020000498.1:1587339-1612498 GCA_010016025.2 Alatinidae sp. Z8VKAUB7J3
GAGCTCGCGGTGGGCTGCCTGCCCCGTACGTGACGGGAGGGGTAAGCCATGCCTGTAATCAGGTGGCTCAACGATAATACGGAAAAGTCGATCATCCTGGTCTGCTACCTGGCGATGACCGGGATCATCTTCGTCGAGGTGATTCGCCGATTCGCCTTAGGGCAACAGGCGCCGTGGAGCTCGACAATCCCAATTTACCTGTTCCTCTGGGTCACGTGGATCGGCTGCGCCTATACGGCCAAGCAGCGTAGCCATCTGCGATTCGAGGAGTTTCGCGCCCGGCTGCCTTACACTGGGCAGTTCTGCGCCATGATGCTGGACCATCTGATCTGGATCGGCTTCTCGATCATGATCATCTACTTCGCGTCTGAGCAGGTGTGGCTCTCCTACGACAACTTCGCCATCGTCCAGGGCACGGACGACGTCATGCAGTGGTGGTTCTACATGGCCACCCCGGTGGCCTTCGTGATGCTGATCTTTCGGGTCCTGCAGAACATGATTGAGGACATTCGCCGATTTCGGGCCGGCGAACCCTTCCACATAAAAGCCGAAATGGCCGGCGACTAAGGGCCTGCTCTGGACTTAGTGGCGCATTTGGTCCCAGGGAAACTGGCCCGATGTTAGGAGCGAGGAGGCAGGACATGCCAAAGCATATTCAACGACGAGCGACGCGGCAGCGGGCCAGTTTCGCGGGATCCCTTCGGGACGGGGCGGATTTCCGCCAGGGCGGCGTCGCGAAATCCTTGTGGTGGACCAGCACCACGGCGGCTTCCGCTCCTACCCCTGGCGGAAATCCGCTCCCGCCAAATGCGTCACTAAGTCCAGAGCAGACCCTCGGGGGGAACCGACCATGAGCGACGGATTTGCGATTACACTCATCTCGATCGGCGTCACGGTTCTCTTTCTGCTGGGCGTTCCGATCTTCCTGATCATTGGCCTTTGGGTGGTCGGTGTCAGCCTGGTGATCGACTTCACGTTGGCAAACATCGGCGTCACCCTTTACGAGGGCCTCAACTTCTTCGGCTTGCTGGCCTTGCCGCTGTTCGTCCTGACCGGAGACCTGATCAAGAGCTCGGGGATCGCCAAGCGCCTGGTCGATTTCGCCTACTCGGTCCTGGGCTGGGTTCGCGGCGGCATGGCGATGTCGGCCCTCGGCGCCTGCGGCCTCTTCGCCGCCATCTCCGGGTCCAACTCGGCGACCACGGCGACCATCGGCTCGATCATGCACCCGGAGATGACCAAGACCGGCTACGACCCGAATTTCGCCGCGGCCACGGCGGCGTCGGGCGGCACGGTGGGCATCATTATTCCGCCCAGCATCATCTTCATCGTCTACGGTTTCCTGATGAATCTCTCCATCAGCGACCTCTTCCTCGGCGGCATGATCCCGGGAATCCTGATGGTCTTCGCCATGCAGGGCGCCTGCTGGTACATGTCCAGGAAGTACGGCTGGGGCGAGATCCAACGTCTTCAGCTCAATCGGATTCTGCGGGCGTCACTCGGGGCCTGGCTCGGCTTTTTCGCAATCGGTTTGGTTGTCTGGGGCATCTACACCGGCAAGTTCTCGCCGACCGAGGCGGCTGGCGTAACGGCCGGTTTTTGCCTGCTCGTGGGCGTCTTTATGTATCCCTTCGCCCGCAGGCTCGGGGTCAACCCTGACGGAAGCGTCGAGGGCTTGAGCGCCGGCGCGTCATTGCTCGTGCCCGGATTCCGGTTGAGCGAGCTGCCCAACATCATTCTGAGGTCCGGTTACATCACCGGCATGCTGGTTCCCCTGATCGCGATCTCCGTGGTCATGCAGCAGTTGCTCTCCCTGTTGGGGGCCCGCGAGTTCGTAACGGAGCTCTTGGCCAACCTGGGCGGCTACTACCCGATCCTCTTCGCCTGCATGTTCATGGTGTTGATTGCCGGCACGGTCTTGGAGAGTCTGCCCAATACCATCATCCTGGCACCGATCTTGGCGCCGATCGCCGCCGGCATCGGCGTAGATCCGATCCATTTCGCGGTGATCTTCCTGGTCGGCGACGCGATCGGCTTCATCACGCCGCCCTATGGCCTCAACCTCTATGTCGCCAGCGGGATCACCGGGATCCCCTACTTCCGAATATTGCGCTTCGCCTTACCTTATTTGGCTGCGCTGATGGTGGCCTGGATTTTCATTGCACTGATACCCGAGCTCTCGACCGCGCTTCTGTTCCACGAGGGTGCCGGCGTGTACCAACAGCAGTAGAGGCAACGATCGCAACCTCGAGGGTCCCCCGATTGACAGGGAAGGTCCCCACAGGCAGTAGTGCCGGGCGCAATCGGCTCGGCGCTACTGTTTAGGGGGGAAACAGTCTCAATGGTGGAAAGGGATAAGGGCAACTCTTTCCTGCGCGTATTCCGCATCCTCGAGGCGGTGGTCGATTCCAACCATCCGATGAGTCCGGCGGAAATCGCCAAGGTCGTGGGCTTGCCCGGCGCGACCACCCATCGTCTGTGCAAGCTGCTGCTGGAGGAGCGTTTGCTGCAGTACGAGATCGACGGCTCCAAGGTGCACGGCGGGCCCCGCCTATTCGAGTTCGCCGGGCGCGCGCTGTCGGGTTCCCACCATGACCTGCAGCGGCGCGTCGTGCTCGAGACACTCGTCGAAGAAATCGGCGAGACCTGCAATATCTCGATCCCCGACGGCACGCGCATGATCTATGCGGAGCGGGTCGAATCCCATTGGCCGCTCAGAATGCAGCTTCCGACCGGCACACCGGTGCCGCTCCACTGCACTGCCGGCGGCAAGCTGTACCTGAGCCAACTCACCGCTACGGCGCGAAAGAGGTTGCTCGGGCGCCTTCCGCTTAGCCAACAAACCCCGCATACGCTGACCGATCCCGAAGCCCTGGAGCGCGATTTGGCGGAAACAAAGGCGCGCGGCTATGCCTCCGACAACGAAGAGTTCATCGAAGGCCTCGTCGCCGTCGCCGTGCCGATCCGCGATCCCAAGGGACGTTTTTGCGCCGCGCTGGCTGTCCATGCTCCCAAGCTTCGCATGACAATGAAGGACGCGTTGGATCGCTTGCCGACCTTGCGCGCCGCGGCGGACAGGATCGAAGATCTTATCGGCGACAATGGAACCTGAGCCGCCGAAACCTAGTTCTTGAGGGTCGCGCTATGGCTTCCCGTTGCGAAAGCGCGTGCGGGCCGGCTCGTCCATGAGATTGGTCAGCACGGTCCGGAATCCCTCGACTGCCTCGGCGCCGGCATCGCGGAACGCGGTGGCAATCCGTGCACGCTGCGGCGCGCTCAGCAGTAGCTCGAGCTCCCGTCCTTTGTCGGTCAACCGCAGGAGGCGCTGGCGGCGGTCCCGGGCGCCCGGGCTCTGGAAAATGAAACCGTCGCGGATCAGTTGACCCAAGACACGTGACAGAGATTGCTTCGTGATCGCTAGGATCTGCAGGAGATCGCTGACCGTGATCTCCGGATGGCGGCCGACGAAATAGATCACCCTGTGATGGGCCCGGCCGAAGCCGTAGCGCTTTAGGATCTGGTCCGGTTCGGCGGTAAAGTCGCGATAAGCGAAGAACAGAAGTTCCATCGCCTGGCGCAATTCTTCGTCGCGGAGAAAGAGCGGATTCGGCCCGCCTTTTACGTCAGCCATGTTGACATATATGCCCTAACGCTGCTAAGCCCTGCAACCTCGAACCGACAGAGACCCTCGCCCAAGTGCGGTTATTTTTGAGGGCGCGGAGATCTCGGCCGAACGGATGCCGCGAGGATCCCGGAGATGCGAGAACGTCGGCGAGCCACCAAGGATTGGGCCACTATGGACTGGGCCACTATGGACTGGGAGGGTGCCAAATGACGATGCTTCCGTTCGATGACCGGGATGGTCAGATCTGGCTGAATGGCGCCCTGGCGCCGTGGCGCGATGCCAAGCTCCACGTCCTGTCCCATGCGCTGCACTATGCAAGCTGCGTGTTCGAGGGCGAGCGGGCCTATGATGGCCGGGTGTTCAAGATGACCGAGCATCACGAGCGCCTGCATGCTTCCGCAGAAGTGCTCGGCTTCGAAATTCCTTACAGCGTGGCTGAGATCGATGCCGCGACCGAGGCGGTCATGAAAGCGAACGGCATCTCCGACGGCTACGTGCGGCCCGTGGCCTGGCGCGGCAGCGAGATGATGGGCGTTTCGGCCCAGAAAACGCGCATCAACGTGGCTATCGCCGCCTGGGAGTGGCCGGCCTACTTCTCGCCGGAAGCGCGCCTCAAGGGCATTCGCATGACCGTCGGCAAGTGGCGGCGCCCGGCGCCCGACACCGCGCCGACCCAGTCGAAGGCCGCGGGGCTCTATATGATCTGCACGCTCTCCAAGCACGCGGCCGAGGCCGCCGGCTACAGCGACGCCTTGATGCTCGATTACCGCGGCCAGGTGGCCGAGGCGACCGGCGCTAACATCTTCCTGGTCCAAGACGGTAAGATCCACACCCCGACGCCCGACTGTTTTCTCGACGGGATCACCCGGCGCACGGTGATCGAGCTTGCCCAGGCCCGCGGCTATGAGGTGATCGAGCGCGCGATCATGCCCGAGGAGTTCGCTCGGACGCAGGAGGTCTTTATCACCGGCACGGCCGTAGAGGTAACCCCGGTCGCGGAGATTGACGACTATCGCTTCACGCCGGGCGAGATCACCAAGCGTCTTCTGGACGACTACGACACGCTCGTGCGGGCACCGCAGCGAGCGACCGTTGCCGCCGAGTAAGGCGCTCGCTCAGCACGTTTTGCCGTGCTAAGACAGACGGCGGATTGAGGCACTTTTTGTAGGAGCCCCGATCTGTCTTCGCAAAGTCCGACGATCGTTTGGTTCAGGCAAGACCTGCGCCTGTCCGACAATCCCGCGTTCGCGGCCGCCTGCGCGTCCGGCGCGCCGGTGTTGCCGCTCTTCATCCTCGACGACGAAACGCCTGGTGCCTGGCGCTGGGGTGGTGCCAGCCGCTGGTGGCTGCACCATAGCTTGCAGGCGCTGGGCGAAAGTCTGGCCCGCACCGGCAGCCGCCTCGTCCTGCGCCGAGGTGTTGCAGCCGACGTCCTCCGGCAAGTGATCGCCGAATGCGATGCAGAAGAGGTTCTCTGGAACCGCTGCTATGAGCCCTTCGCGATCGCTCGAGATCGCGCGCTCAAAGCGGATCTGGCCGCAGCCGGACTTTCGGCGCGCAGCTTCAATGCCGCGCTTCTGTTCGAGCCTTGGACGGTGAAGACCGGGCAGGGCGGACCTTTTAAGGTCTTCACGCCCTTTTGGAAGAACCTGCTGGCCAGGTCCGAACCCGAGACACCCGTTCCGGCGCCGGCCAACGTCCCGCCCGGCCCCGAGATCGCGAGTGACCGGCTCACCGATTGGGACTTGCTGCCGCATGCGCCCGATTGGGCGAGCGGGATGCGGGAGAGCTGGACGCCCGGCGAAGCCGGTGCGCGCAAGCGCCTGGAGGCATGGCTCGACTCCTCTCCCGGCGGGGAGGGGCCGCTCGAGTCCTATGCGAAAGCCCGCGATTTTCCGGCAGCACCCGGAACATCTCGCCTCTCTCCGCATCTCCATTGGGGCGAGATCGGTCCCCGGCAAGTTTGGCACGCCGTGCAGGCGCGTAGCCTTGGCGGCGGGACCGGACCCGCCGAGGCAGCGGGCATGGCTTATCTGCGTGAGATTGCCTGGCGCGAGTTCTCCTACCATCTCTTGTTCCATTGGCCGGAGATACCGGATCGCGCCTGGCGGCCCCTCTTCGATGAATTTCCCTGGCGGGATGACGGCGATGCGTTCAAAGCTTGGTGTCGAGGCCGCACCGGCTACCCGCTGGTCGATGCGGGCTTGCGCGAGCTATGGCACACGGGGTGGATGCACAACCGGGTTCGCATGGTCGCGGCGTCGTTCCTCACCAAGCACTTGCTGTTGCCCTGGCGCCTCGGGGCTGACTGGTTCTGGGATACGCTGGTGGACGCGGATCTCGCCAACAACACGGCGGGCTGGCAATGGGTCGCCGGCTGCGGTGCCGATGCCGCGCCGTACTTCAGGATTTTCAATCCGATTCGCCAGGGGGAACGTTTCGACCCAGCCGGCGGCTATGTCCGGCAATGGGTCCCGGAGCTCGCCAAGCTACCGGACGGTCTGATTCAGAGCCCCTGGGACGCTTCGCAGGACCTGCTCAACGCTGCGGGTGTCGTCCTGGGCAAGACCTACCCCGCGCCGATCGTCGACCACGCGGCCGCCCGGACACGGGCGCTCGAAGCCTACAAGTCGCTGACCGATCAGGGACGGTCTTAGTCGATCAATCGGGTGGTTACGTAACCGCAACGCGTGCACTGGACCTTCTGCACGCCGCTGCCAGGACCGAAGCTGAAGGTCGCGTCGATGACGCGAAAGTCGTGGATGCCGATCAAGCACAAGAGCCGACCAAGAATCTTCCACAGAGCTTCCATAAACGCCTTCCGCAGGAACGGACGCAGACCCATAGTGTAGAGCGTTGCGCGGCAATGCCTAGTGCGTGTAGGGGGAACAACAGCGAGACAGCCTGGAGCAAGGAGCGATGAAGAGCGAAGCTGTGGCCAGATTGCTCTCGGAGTCCAAGAACGCTGTCGTGTTTACCGGTGCTGGAATCAGCACGGAATCCGGTATTCCCGACTTTCGCAGTCCGGGCGGAATCTGGTCGCGTTTTCAGCCGATCGAGTACGACGAGTTTGTCGCCTCGGAGACGGCCCGTCGCGTCTACTGGCGGCGCAAGTTCGCAACCCACGATACGATCGAGCGGGCGGAGCCTAACGAGGGGCATCGCGCGGTCGCGCATCTGGTTACAGCGGGGCCGGTCCGAACCGTGATCACGCAGAACATCGACGGACTGCACCAGCTCTCCGGCGTGCCCGATGAGCGTGTGATCGAGCTGCACGGTAACTCCACCTATGCGCACTGCCTGGACTGCGGCATGCGCTATGAGCTCGCGCCGATCCGGGAATCCTTCGAAGACGGCGAACAGTTGCCGAGCTGCTGGAGCTGCGGCGGGCTGGTGAAGACGGCGACGATCTCCTTCGGCCAGCCAATGCCGCTGGACGAGATGCGACGGGCCGAGGCCGCTACGCGGGCCTGTGACCTCTTCCTCGCCATCGGCTCGTCCCTCCAGGTCTATCCGGCTGCGGGCTTCCCCGAGCTTGCCAAATCCCTAGGTGCGCGTCTGGTCATCCTCAATCGGGAACCGACCGCGCTCGATCCGATGGCCGATCTGGTGGTCCATGACGAGATCGGCCAAGTGCTCTCGGCCTTCCTGCCGCCGTGACGAGCGCCAGTTATGGCTAGGCCGAAGAACGTCCTTTTCATCACGGCGGATCAGTGGCGCGGCGATTGCCTGTCGGCGCTCGGCCATCCCTGCCTGAAGACCCCGACTCTGGACCGATTGGCCGCCGATGGCGTGCTGTTCACGCAGCACTATGCCCAGGCGACCCCCTGCGGCCCGAGCCGCGCCAGCCTCTACACCGGGTTGTATCTGCACAATCACCGCGCCGTGGTGAACGGGGCGCCGCTCGATGCGCGGCACAGCAACTTCGCCCTGGAAGTGCGTAAGGCCGGCTACGACCCGGCGCTCTTCGGCTATACGGATATCAGCCCCGACCCGCGGGCTCTGCCGGATGGGGACCCCGCGCTGCGAACCTACGAGGGCGTGCTGCCGGGCCTGGTGCCGGAGGTCCACCTGCGCGGCGATCAGCAGCCTTGGCTCGCCTACTTGCGGGCAAAAGGCTACGACGTTCCGGCCTTGAGCGACGCGGACGAGATTTTCCGGCCCCAAGCGGTCTCCGATGATGAGGCGGCGCGCGGAGCGACCTTTGCGCCGGCCCGCTACGCCGCCGAGGACAGCAACAGTGCGTTTCTGACCGACCAGGTCCTTGGCTACATCGCGATGAGGCGCGACAGGCCCTGGGTCGTCCACCTGTCCTACCTCTCGCCGCATCCCCCTTTCGTGGTGCCGGCGCCTTATCACGGGCTCTACGACCCGGACCTGGTCCCGCCCCCTGAGCGAGCGCCGCGGATCGAAGACGAGGCTGCCCAACATCCTTGGCTCGCCTACTACCTTTTCAACCAGCACGGCACCGGGCCCTCGGTCGGCCTGAGCGCGGCCGACAACATTCACCTCAGTGACGCCGCTCTACGTCAAGTGCGCGCGACCTACTATGGGATGATAAGCGAGGTCGATGCTCAGATCGGGCGTCTGATCGACGCTCTGAAGGCCGACGGTCTGTACGACGATACCCTGATCATTTTTACCTCCGATCACGGCGAGCAGCTCGGCGATCACTGGCTCTTCGCCAAGTACGGCTACTTCGACCGTTCCTTTCACGTCCCGCTCATCCTGCGCGATCCCGATCCGGCCGCCGACAACACGAGAGGCCGCAGGGTCGAGGCCTTCACAGAGCACGTCGACGTCATGCCAACAATGCTGTCTTGGCTCGATCTTGAGGTGCCGCTGGCTTGCGACGGTGAGTCCCTGCTGGCGTTCTGTCGCGAGCCGGCGGGCCGCCAAGTCGAGATGCCCTGGCGCCAGGAGGTGCACTGGAGCTACGACTTTCGCGACGTTGTCAACCAGAGGGCTGAACGCGCGCTTGGCCTGACGTCGGACGAGTGCGTCCTGACCGTGATCCGCGGGAAGCGCTACAAGTATGTCCACTTTGCCGCCCTACCGCCGCTTCTCTTCGACGTGCAGGCAGATCCCGGCGAGTTCAACGACTTGAGCGGTGACCCGGCCTATCGCGATGCGATGCTTGAATGCGCGCAGCGACTATTGAGTTGGCGGATGCTGCACGACGACCGCTCACTGACGCGCTCGAAGCTGACCGATCGAGGAGTCGTGGAGGTCAGGGGGCCAAGACGAAGCGCCCGAGAGTGAGACTACGGCTTTGGGTTGGCGAAGATCGTCTCAAGCTGCCGAATGACGTCCCGGCGCCGCCGACTCTCGTCGACCACGCGGCCAAGCGTGGGGGATCCCGTCGAGCTCTTGGGAGGGGGAGTCCTGTAGGTGGTTGGTTCCTGCGGCAGAGGCGCCAAATCGGACCCGCTCTCCGGTCCCGAGGAACCGCAGGCAACGAGGCCCAAGGTAGCCAGAGCCAGCGTAGCGGTCCGAAGAGTATTGCGCGCAACGGTAATGGTCGACATGAGGGCCTACCGACGACTCGATACACGCCGAGACTTTAGCTGAGACCGCGGCCCTTCAAAAGACTTCCGCGACTTGGCGGTGCGGGTGAATGAATCCATGGGCCGGATAGGTTCGCTTGCCGAGCGTCTGGCCTGGCACGTACCAGACCCGCACGGCCGACCAATCGTTGTTGGGCGACACATCATGGACCGGTATGTCTTTGTGAATGCGTCCTTGGTTGAGCCAGTTGGCATGCTCCACAAGGACCACGCGGTCGGACAGGATCCCAGTCACCACCGACAGGTGGCCGTAGCGCAGCCGCCCTGTCTTTCGGAGCACGAGGATCGACCCGACAGCGGGTCGGCTGTCGCGCTCGAAACGGCCGGCTGCCGTCCTCCACCATGTCCAGGCGTCGCCGCGGATTTCCAGGCCGGTGAGTTCCCGGGCATAGGGTACGCATTGCAACGGTTGCCCGACCGAGATCATCCGTGGGGTCAACTCGGCACCCGGTGACCCGGGCACACCAATAAACGCTTCCTCCGGGCCTTTTCCCAAATTGGCAAGCTTCTCGGGGGCAACGGTCCTCGGGCCGCCGGCGCAGCCCGCAAGCAGGACAAGCGAAATCAAGACCCCGACAAGACGGCAATTCATGTTCGTTTCAAGTCCAAATCGATACAGCAGATGGATTCGGGTCGGGAGGTTAGCAAAAGATGGGGCAAAGCGAAAACTGTTGTTGGCTGCACTCTAGTGTCGATCCGAGTTTCTACGCTCGTCGCTAACAGTACTTACACATCCTAAATAATAGTTACTCGAGGCCAGGGGTATGGCGTCACTGGCGGGTGCGAGGCCGGCAATGCAAGCGGTCCATTTTCCGCGGTTGCTGGTGTAAGCTCGCCGCAAGGAATGCTCCCGCCTAAAGAGTAGAGTGAACCTATGGCAAGACGCGCTAAGGCGACGGTTAAGGTTCTGAACCTGGCGCTTCAGGGCGGTGGGGCCCATGGCGCGTTCACCTGGGGCGTTCTTGACCGCCTGCTGGAGCAGGAAGGGCTGTTCATCGAGGGCATCAGCGGGACCTCCGCCGGTGCGATGAATGCCGCCGTCTTGGCGCAAGGCTACTGCAGCGGCGGACCGGACAGTGCGCGCGCGGCGCTGGACGCCTTTTGGGGCAAGATCGCTGAGATCGGCTGGCTTAGCCCCCTGAAGGGCGGTCCGATCGACTGGATGGCCCGTTGCTGGGGGGTGGAACCCTCGCCCACCTACTTCGCGTTCGACGCGGCGACGCGCTTATTGTCGCCCTATCAGTTCAACCCGCTCAACTGGCACCCTCTGCGCAACGTCCTTGCCGAATCCCTCGACTTCGAACTGTTGTCGCGGGCCTGTTCGGTCAAGCTCTTCATCTCGGCGACCAACGTGCGAACCGGCAAGAACCGAGTCTTCCACCATGAGGAATTGACCGTCGATGTGCTCCTCGCCTCGGCCTGTCTGCCGTTTCTATTCCAGGCGGTGGAAATCGACGGCGAGGCCTACTGGGACGGCGGCTATATGGGCAATCCCGCGATCTACCCGTTGATCTACGAATGCGAGACCAACGATGTGGCGGTGGTGCAGGTCAACCCCATCGAGCGGGACGACCTGCCGAGGACGGCGCCGGAAATCCTCGACCGGGTCAATGAGGTCAGTTTCAACTCGACCTTGATGCGCGAGATGCGGGCGATCGCCTTCGTCACCAAGCTGATCGAGGAGGGGCGGCTCGAAAAGAAGGGCTACAAGAGGATGAACATGCACATGATCGAGGCCGAGGATGAGATGAAAGATCTCGGCATCGAGAGCAAGCTCAACCCGGCCCCTGCGTTTCTTCACAAGCTCAAGAACCTCGGCCGGCGTGCCGCCGACAACTGGTTGGACGCGCACTTCGAGGATATCGGCAAGCGCTCGACGATCGACATCGCGGAGCGGTTCTTGTGAGCGTTCCACTCTGACGGCCCGTTAGGGGCTCAGTTATCCTCGATCACGTAGTAGATGGGATCGACCGCGGTTTCGATGGCCAGCACATCCTCGCGGTAGCTTCGCCAGTAGAGCACCCGTCGATCCTTGAGCACGATGACACCCGACTGGGTCCAGATTTTGCCGCCGATCGGCGGGGTCACATAGGCGCGCTTGAAGCTGGGCAAAGCCACCATCAGTCGCTCGGGCGTGAAGAAGTCGGTGAGCTGCTTGGCATGGGGCTTGATCGAGATCGTGAACACGTCGTCAGGTGACGGCAGGGCGGGTACGTCCGCGGCAGCGGGGCTGGCAGCCAGCCAGAGAGTCAGACCAAGAACGATCGAGGCGCGCATCGAGTTCCCCCCTCGCTATTGAGCATCGTGGAAGATTAGTCCAAGCGTCATGCGTTCGCCCGCGGTGATTCGGCTGACCCCGTGCCGCAGGTTTACCCGGTAGTGGCCGCGTTGGCCGGCGACGGGTCGGATTGCGTTCGGGAAGACGATCGCCTCGCCTTGTGCGAGGACGACGGCCTCGCCGCGGGATTGCGCGCGCGGCCGCTGCTCGACCAAAAGAAATGCGCCGCCCTCGAAGTCCCGGGCCGGGCGCCGAAGCTGCACGGCCACCTGAAGCGGAAAAGCAAGAGCGCCGTAGAGGTCCTGATGCAAACAATTGTAGCCCTCGGCGAGGTACTTCAGAAGAAGCGGCGTCGGCCGGGTCTGGCCCGCGTCGTGGCAGCGTGTCAGGTAGTCGGATAGGGCGTCTGGGTACCCGGTTTCGAGCCCCAGTTTTTCGCACCAGTTTCGCGCCACTACGGCGAGCGCCGGATAGAGGGCGTGACGAAGTTCCTCGACCAGGCCGGGGAGGGGATAGGTGAAGTACTTGTACTCACCCTCGCCGAAGGCATGCCGTGACATGACGACCTGCGAGCGAAACAGCGCATCATCGTCGTAGAGCGCGGCCAGGTCCTGACATTCGGCAGGGCTCAAGAGAGCGGGCAAGGTGGCGAAGCCGCGCCTGTTCAGGTCGTCTTCGATCGCCGCCCAGTCATAGTCTGCAATCCGTTCCGCAGCGCTTCTCGTCATTCGAGCCTCTGTCCTCTCCCCTGACTTTCTACGCCAAGACATGGTAATGAGCTGTGTTTCGTCTATCCGAAGCTTGCGGACCCCGCCCCGGCAAGTGCGGTCGGTGTTCTCGGTGGGGATCACTCCAGCACAAGGCATGGACGGAGCGTCAAACATGGACTTCAGCCTGAGCGACGACCAAGCGGCGATCGGCGAGGCTGTCGCGGCGATAGCCGGGCAATTCGATGACGACTATTGGCTCGAGCGCGATCGTACCGGGAGTTTCCCGGAGGAGTTCTATCGCGCCATGGCCGAGGGTGGCTGGCTTGGGATCGCGATGCCGCAGGAGTATGGCGGATCCGGTCTCGGAGTCAGCGACGCGGCGATCATGATGCGCACGGTCGCGGAGAGCGGCGGCGCCATGTCGGCGGCTTCGGCGATTCATATCAACATCTTCGGGCCGCGGCCGATCGCCGCCTTCGGCACCGAGGCCCAGGCGCGGGAATGGCTGCCGCCGCTGATCGAGGGCCGCGAGAAGTGCTGCTTCGGCGTGACGGAGCCCGATGCCGGGCTCGACACCGGCCGGGTCAAGACCTTCGCGGCGCGCGACGGCGACGATTACCGGATCAGCGGGCGCAAGATCTGGACCTCGACCGCGCAGGAAGCGGACAAGATTCTCCTGGTGGCGCGCACGACCCCGGTCGAGGACTGCGCCCGCAGCACCGACGGCCTATCCCTGTTCTACACGGACCTGGACCGGCGCCGCATCGAGGTGCGGCGGATCGACAAGATGGGTCGCGCGGCCGTCGACTCGAACATGCTCTTCATTGACGACCTGCCGGTCCCGGAGGCGCACAGGATCGGCGCGGAGGGAGAGGGCTTCCGCTACCTGCTGCACTCGCTGAACCCAGAGCGCGTGTTGATCGCGGCCGAGGCGATCGGTATCGGCCGCAATGCGCTTGCCCGTGCCGCGGCCTATGCGCGGGAACGGATCGTGTTCGAACGGCCGATCGGCCAGAACCAGGCTATTCAGCATCCGCTCGCCGAAAACTGGATCGAGCTTGAGGCGGCGGAGCTGCTGTGCCTCAAGGCAGCGTGGCTTTACGACCAGGGCAAGCCCTGCGGGGCCTCTGCCACTGGACAAGTCCAACCCCGGCACAGGGAAACAAGGACTATAAACGCATGATGATGATGATGATGATGATTTATGATACAATAACATTATCCATTGTTTTCGCCTGGTTTGGCACATCAGACAGCAGGATTTGATATACAGGAGTGTTTAATTAGTAAATTAAGAAAATACAACAGTAACAAAAAAATGAAAGAAAAAGAAATTGGAAAGAGGAAAAATTTAATTACATGAAAAGTAATAGTTCTCGGGAAGTCCAGTCTTTGTTGCAACTATTCAAGATATAGTAAAATGTTCTCATGGCTACTTCCGAACACATAATTATTTATAACTTAATGCCTTCATTGGTAATCTTGACAAAAGCAGTTCCCAGTGTTGTCACCGTCCGGGCATAGTACATGTGACAGTAGGATTCGATATACAGGAGTGTCTTATCTGTCTATTTAAAAATAATGATAATAAAATATAAACACACATACAGAAAAAAATTGGTAAAGGAGAAAAAAGTTAATTACATGACAGGTAAAAGCTCCAGACGGAGAAGTCCAATAATAATTTATTTATTTATTAAACTTTATGCCTTTATTAGTAATTTTTATCATACAGTAACATTTCCTGCTGTTTTCACCTGGCATAGTTCATGGGACAGCAGAATTTTGATATACAGGAGTGTTCAATTAGTGTATTTAGCAACACAATAGCAACCAGAAAACTAAAGAAAAAAATAGGCAAAGGAGAAAAAAGTCAATCACATTAAAGGCTTTAGTTCTGGAGAAGACCAGTCTCTGTTGCGACTACTGAAGATATATTAAGATGTTCTGATGGCACCTTCCGAACACTTTTTCAAGCCTGTTTTTATCAATGTTTAAGTTTTCTACAAATTTTATAATATCCAAAGTATCCTTGGTAAAAAAACCTCACAGTTGAAGTTTCAAGAGTTACTAAATTAAGATCTCAAGTTTGATAAATAAGGTCATTTTAAGATCCAAGAATTTCCTATTTTTGCATTCCCTTGATTTAATCAAGTTTGTCTCAAAACAGACTGTGAGTTCAAGCACTGTGAGTGAGTTTTCTTCAGAGCAAGTTATGGCTATAGTCAGTTGTAGTGTCTTGAATAATCCACTGGGGTTTTTACATCCAGGAATATCATCAAACAAGGAAACTGTTGATATTATTGTTGACAGATGGGATGCAGTTGTATAATTTTTTAAACTTCATCCACATTTTTCCTTTCCTATATCAAAATACATCCATTACTCTCTTTACAGGTATAACGGATCTAGATAATATGTTGTAACCATACAAGAAGATCTGGATTAGGCCAATTACTGTTCCGTTTACAAAATACGAAATATGTAGATCTAATAATACAAGATATAACCTTAAAAATTAAAAAATCTGCATCTGGAATACAAAGTTTGTTACTAATAGTAATTGTAATAATAATAACAACATAGTGGAAGATGAAGAAATTAGAAGTTGTACCTGTTGTGATTGAAGCCATTATAAACAAGACGGTATTTGTAAAGTACATTACTTTTGAAGGCTGGTGGCACAAAAAGGTTCCAAATTATAACAGATGATCTAGCATAAATTCGTAAACTTAGATTCTGAACAAATATAAAAGATTTCCAAAACATTACAACACCTTATGTAATACACAGCAGCTCCAGTAACAACATATGTTTCTAAACTGTATAGAAAATCCACAACAGAGCTCTGCAGTTCTATGCAATTTCCCAAGTTTAGAAATGTAAATATGTTATGTAAATTTATCCATGTAAATATCTTCTCATCCCACATGTATTACTTTTCATTGGTAAGCAACTACTTCCTATATCTGCTGACTTAGCTAAGAGATGCTTTTTAAAAATAAAAATGAGCAACTTGATAACATCTACATGTTGACAGAGTATTGTACTTTTCCAAAAATAAACAGGGATGTGAAACTGTTGTACTGACAGAGACAATACGTACTGCTAAATAAATGGAAGCTTCAGTGTTCATCATTACTACACAAATACTGAATGAAAACCCAGGCATACACAAGAAGTGAATTGCACACCAAAATGCAAATATATAATAACAAATACAAAATGCATCACATAATTTGTCTGTCAAAAAGAAGTTTCAGTTTTATAACAGAATGTCATTAAACCCGATTGTAACAAGCCCAAAAGTAAATAAGAAATTATACAGTGTTACGGTTCAAAGATGTGACGTTGTGGAAATACAATTATAAATGCAAACCTCTATATCTAACAAGAACCATACTGTGTTGGGTCATACACAAAAAATTCTGTGCATAGACCATTTCAGGAGGGGTGGCCAGCAATTCGATTAGTGTCCTCACCAGCATCTGCCTGTGAATTATCCTGTTATCTGATTGGTCAGCCATAACAGACAATAAAAAACAAACAAGCACCTAGTCACGTGACTTGCAAAAAGGAGAGGAGACGAACAAAAAGAACTAGAAACGCATTTCAAATTTCAAGGGTCCCAACATGAAAAGCCTCGTGAGGCTATCAAGCAATCAATACACTAGAATTTGACATTTACTTATCCCCTACTAACAAAAATGACGTCGATTACCTTTCAGAATCACTAGATCAACAAAAGATGCAATGGAATCAAAAACATTTCTAGTGTCAAATAAGAACACTACCTATTGAAGACTCGGCGAAATTTTTGATCTTGAATTACAGCATTTAGCATTTTCACGCCATTTTGATTTTTCAACCAATATCGTACCTTGTAGATATCGGCGATTACCAAGACGTTATTCGTTAGTCTAACCCTCACCTTGATATTTTCATCAATTAAATATTCACAATGACTCAAAGCAGAAAATTTAAAAGGCGGAATTTTCAACAAATGACTGGTCGTCAAACGAGCATCGACTAAATGTACTCACCGGTTGGAATTCTGTACCAGTTCTTCAGAATCATTTTCGTTCGAGGCACTTTCTAACTCTTCCACTGAGTTGTGATTGTATAGTTCTTTATCATTTCGCGTTTCCAACTGTTTAAATTCAGTTTGGCCAGACACCGCCATCTTGTCACGCTATGACACGGTTTTGCACTCGATGGCACAAATCGCGAGATCGCGAAAATTGACACTCCTTGAAAACCTTAATGCTGATACCAAGGTAGCCACGATCAGATCTGTACACAATGCCAGATTACTAGAGACGTATAACGAAAGGTTCCTATACTCGAATTCGATGAAAATTTAACACTCACACTCACAGCTACTCGAGTCGTTCTTTCCTGCAAGAAGGCAGATCAGCACAAATTTTAAACTCCTGGTGTCTTTCCACGTGGAATTGTGAGCTTGTTCAAATAATAAACAACTGCAGCGAGTTTAAATTCCTTCTTTTACCGGTTCGAGTGTACAACTTTCCCTCTTTAAGTTCCACCTAAGCCAATTGGCAATTCGCTTTTGAGAGTGGCTTGCCTCCTGCAACAACAAACTTCAGCCATCGACAGTTAAAAAAATATGGTTACAATCCAGTATAACAGCGGGTTCAGAACTGCCCTAAGAGAAACGTAATCCTTCGCTTCGAACAAAAACATGTATCTGCATTTGTATACGACTCTCGTCTGAACGTAAGTAAATATATCTCAACTTTTCACTTTGATCCATGGGGAATGTGTCCCCTTGCACAGTGGTCCGTGGTTCTCACTTGGCCGATTCGCGCTCTTTCCGTCAAGCGTGCATCGTTCACTGTTCAGGTATCTAAATTTGTAAAGAACCAGCTTCAGGGAAGACAGTCGCATAAGTTAAAAGACAACAATACAAATACAATTAAATTCGCAATTAGCGGTACCATATTTGGCACATGCAAACAATTGGAGGAAATTTGGTCCAATCGAAGAGCGACTAAATCTTACAAGATTGACAGTTGCCATAACAACTGAAATTGACAGGGCATATTTTCCTGGGGGATACTTGGAGGCCAACAACGCAAGCAGGTGTTAAAAAAGTAACTGCTGAGTAGTGATAAGAGCTCATAGTATACTAGAATGGGAGAAAGTTCAACCACCGGACTCTCGGCTTTTGCTTACTTCATCCAAGCGGTCCACTCCGTGGATGTCACCTTATGCTGCGGCGCGAGGTTGCCCAAAACAGTACTACAGCCTGACTTGGAAACGCACCAAAGGAGAATGCGCTTCCAAAGTACCAACCTCTTTCCTTTTCCAGATATACTGAAAACTTAAGACTTTGGCCAAGTTAAAAGTGGTTGTTCTTGTAAGACTGCACTTATCAAAATTCTTATGAAGTATAAATAAACACGAGATTCCTTTGAGGGATGATTGTTTGTAATGTTCTTTCCTTGGATCTCATATCCGGCCTCATTCTTCTAAATGTAGAACGTGTATTTTAAGTGCGAGCATACAACAAAACCATCATCAATGAATGTTTTACTTTTCTAACAATTTTGTTCAAAATAGACTATGCCTTTCACTTACGTTAAAGTACATAGCTCCTACATACTTTTTCGGTTGAAAAGTTTTGAAAACTGAAACATTCACGAGCCCAAAGAGCGCTTTTAGCACCAGGGCCACGCATATCGTGTCTCCATCCTTCATCCTACTATAACAGGGCTTAACAACTGTACTAAGAGATAAAAATTGGCCGTAAATATTACTCTTTTAATATCGTAAACAGGTTATACGTTTTGCAGAGGAGACAGGATCTTCTATATCAAAACCCCGCACACGCTTGGACTTTTTTGACAATATCTGACAAATGTTGGCATAAATATTTAAGCCTTATATTTTTCTCTAGAGTCATTTTTCTCTCAACTTTTATCCTTTCAGTTTCTTCGCCTCCGGGATCCAAATTTTTAGTTGCCCCTATGATTTACTCATTGTTTCCCCAATGTGTGGGTGAAAAGTTTTAGTTATTGAAAATGTTCATCAAACAGAACTATCTTACTCTTTGTTGACCACCTGATATTCACATTCAAGTTTTGTGAACTTTACGGGTTATATTGTTTAATCTTATCTATAACATGATACCCAGACAAATAAAACTCCATGGAGAAAGAGCCAGTCAGAATTAATGAAGTGTACTGCTTTTTCAGAAATTTGTTTCAAAATAATGGTTTCCTCATAGTGCGTAGAATATCATTGGTTCTGCAGCACTTTTCCGTACCCAAACATTGACCAAGCGTTGCGTAGCAATGACATGAAAATGTCCGATGTGTCTTAAAGGAAAAGAAAGCTATCCAAATTTAAGAACGCTACGGCAACTCACCCATGGCCTTTGGCAATTTAAGGACGAGAAGAGAGCGTTAAGTTTATACTAAAAGCTTGGTGATAATAAGGTCACAAACTTGGTGATAATAAGATTGCTCAAGGAAACAAACTGATTCTTGTATTTGCTACAGAGATCTAGACGGGAACCGTTAAACAATATAGTACTGGAACTTCTCTCGTTGTCCTTTTCAATCATGAACAGGATGCTGGTGATGTAAGCCGAACTAATGCTTCTGCATACGTCACCATTATTGTAGATGCGTGTTTTAGTAATGACTATAATCAGCTCCCCCGTTGTTTCGTCCGTCACGTATAAAGATCAACTGTTCCATCTAATGAACGACCTACGGACATTGTTATTGTGGAAAAGACTAAAACTAGCGCATTTTCTTTAAAGAAAGACTTTTCTGTTTTGCATAGTCTAGCAAGGCTTTCACGCATAGAGAAATTTAATGTGATGGGCTGATGGAAATTTTCTCTGTAGTCTCCCTCACACAGGCATGGTATACCCCTAGAAGTTCTAATATGAGATAGACTATTCAGCGTTTCCACCCTTTATCGTTCGTTTGTAAGCTAACCACCAAGAACCATGCATAAATTACTGATCATGAGGCCATGGGCAAAATATGTACAGACTGGTCGTTCACTCACAGTTTCATTCGCATATATCATTTCGTTGTCTAGATTGAGTAAAAGTAGAGATTTTGCATAACTGATGTCTGTGAGTAAAATACTTATAGCGTCTATCTGTTACGTAATCATTTCTTAGTTGCCTGTTCACTACACTCAATGACACTGACATCTGATTTAAATTTTGCTTTACTTTAGGTCCAATAGTGCTCTTCATCTACTATTTTCACTTATTGCACTTCTGGTGCCCTAGAATAAAGACCTTGAAATTTACTGATGATACAGTAAAGATGTCTTTGCGATCATCATTATATCGTTCTGTTATCTACTCACGTCTACCTTTGATCTCGTGTTACTTGTAAATCAGATGAACATTTTTGTCTCTAATTCACTCGCTTTTAAACAATTTACCTCCATATGCTCCTTTTGAAAAATTGTTAGTTTCCTTGCTGTTGTATAAACTATATTTCTCAACACTAAGGGTGGCCAATACGCGAATGAAATGTTGGAAAGCATGTTTGTGCTTCCTTAATCAAAGTTTCCGACTCCATCGACGACGCAAATCTTATTTTCATCCAGCTCTCTGCGTTTATCGTCACACGCCTTAGCTCATTTCCCTCGAGTCCAGTGTTATCACCTATTACCTTTCTGAGGCCAGTGTAGCCTGCCATCTCTCCTACGTTCCTGCGAAGTCCACAACAGTACTCCACATGAAAGCTTCTTCCCGTCTTCCTGCATGATCAGCAATGGTCAGCTGTTTTATGACTTTAGATTTAAGAGGATTTCTCCCCTACATGATCTTACTAAGAGCATGGGCGGGGCTGTTACGGTATATTCCCTGCAATACACAACATCTTCGTATAGTTTCATTGATTTGGGGAGGGGGCGTCTTTTTCAGGGTGCATAAAGCCGAACCACACGGAATTATAGATTCGACCTTGGAAACGTGCGATCTGCAATTTTCATTTATTATTTTTGAATTTTATGCAGCTAATGTAATGAGCCAAATTTTTTCCCACGCTCTCTATAATTTCCAATGTATAGAAATTAACAATCTTTTTAATTTGCTCACCGCAGGGACAGATCCAGACTGAAGCAAGCGAAGCATGTGCTTCAGTCAAAATAACCAGAGGGAAATACTGTCGAGATAGACAAATATAATAATATGCTTGGATAATAGTAAATACTTTATTTCTATCTTATAAAAAGCTTTCTCTTTATTTTCGATAGCTACTCAAAGTCGATATATCAAACATCATAATTTACTTTTCCTATATTTGCCTGTGCCGTGGGTTAAATGTTGAGGTGATCAGCACCCGATGCTAATGCCCCCAAGGAAACGAACTCCTCTGCCTTCTATTAAGCATGATCTGTTCCAAGAAAACATCTGCTTCAGCATTCCTATTAATGCTTCCAAATTAGTATGTTGGAGTGCACATTCTGTCATTGTTCTTACTATTGCTTTTGGTTTCTAGTACGCATGTCTGCTTCACTTGCTTAAGGAGACTTTTCTAAAAGCAGTACTTTACAAGAGGGTTGGTGGAAATTTCTATATCTGCACATCAACAGACAAGAAAGCCGATCTGTTTTGTTTGAATTTCGAAGTTTAGAACGGAAGTTTGATAACTTCCTCTCGAATGACTGAACAAGTTGATAACTCAGGTGATATTTTAATCAATTCTAGAGTTAAAGTAAGTTCTTTCAACAAGTAAGAGGAGCCTCTTCAGCCTACCAGGGGCCAGGGGCATTTAAAAGGTTTACCTTTGATGCTGCAAGTAAGTTGATGGGGGATCTCATTCGTTTAGATGAAATTTCAACCGAAAGCGAGTGATTGTATTTGATCAGATATCAGAATGTGCAAAGCAAATCCTTAAGAAGTTTCAAATACAATTGTGTATGCCATAGGGCGTCCTTGTATCCTTTGCATAGCAGAAGCGAATAAACTAGAAGGGCAATGAAACAGGACAGGAGATACTTCGATGTTTCTTTCCCATTATTTGCATTTCTAAGTTCAATTTGCACTTCAGTGTTCAATTTAAGGTATGTCTATTTTAATTAGGGTGATAATAATGACATGGTCTCTGTCATGAATTTTGCGACGCAAAGAGGCCAAACAGCAATCTCTTAGCTGGCAAGGAAGTTAAAGAGGTAATAGGTACTAGGTCGATGGCCAGAATTTGAAAATTGCGTCAATAGTATGCCTTGGAAATGAGATTGGAAATCGAAAACGTACAGTGTTTGTGAGAAATTGTCTTTAAATCCAACCTGATCCACTCTTATGTGAATGCTCCCCTATGCACGAGAAATGTAGTTACTATCCATAATAGTCATGGGTAATACTGACAGCAATATCTCCTCGTTTAATCTCTATCTGCAGTTTGGTGCATTAGTTTGATACGGGCTCCTGCTACTTTAGTGGCTAAGATCACAAGAGTGTTCTCCAAATACAAGGCTGTATGATTGATGAATATGATATGAGGGTGATACGAGGTACACCAGATGGGATTTTAAGAAATCTCTATGTGATAACCCCATTTCTCGAACTCGGGGAACGTGAATATACTCTTAATTGATTTGTTCTACTTTTATAGATAAGGGGGCCCTGACAACAATTGCCACATGATGCCAATGCTTACCAACGCTTACCATTCAAAGCATATTACTATGGGACCAAGGCATAAAATTGGTCATGTTATAGAGCAACAAGACATGGCTAAGGCAAGTCTTTGCCCTGTAAAGGATGCAGATAAAAGACTACTATGTAATCCCAAATAGGCCTTGGATAGACTATGTATGCAACCAGCTGTGATACAGGGAGGGTTACATCCCCATGATGTATTGGTTGAATATTAATGCCGATGTCCGACCATACTATCGGTGGATTGCGTTGCTGTTTGGTCTCGGAGCTGAGGCGGGAACTGGGTAGTTCGGGGGTGGCTCAGGCCTATTATACGCGTCTAAACAAATACCACTCGTTTCGTTTGGGCATCTGAAAACTTAAAGTCTAGTAGTCTTACTGTGCTCTGAAACAGCTTAATACGACTGGCTGCTAAAAGGTTTCTCTGATAAGGCAGAGATTCCCAAATGATCAGAGATACGAGTATGCAGATGGCGACGGATCTGCTCTAAATAAAAGTCATTACAACTTTTGCACTAAAGTCTGTATACGATCTGAGAACATCTGGGATCCCATCCTTGAAAGGGAAAAGGTTGTTAAGCCAAATATCAAGATCAATTTATCAAGTAACTTAAACTTACAAGAGTAAATGAGTAGGTAAAAGACCTCATAGAGCAGCACTTGCTTGAAAACCACGACCATCTCAAAATGTACATCGGCTTCCGCATAAAGGCCAGGTTAATTCTGCTTCTCATCACACGTTTTTGGTGTCGTCATACATAAAAGAAGAACACTTTTTCTTTGAGGACTGGAAGTATTTCGGTTAATCACCACGCCTCTAGCAGATGCTGATTGGTCTATAAGCACAAAAACATTAAGGTAGTCAGAACTCTGAAGGGTTCTTTTAAAAATACAGTTGGGTAAATGCTTCGTTTGTTCCATGTCAATTGTCTCTGGCTGTCGTGCTCTGAGGAGTGTCAAACGAGGCAAGCTTATAAATACAATATGATTTTGTTATTTTGCGCAGCGTTACAAAGAGGATGACAAACTAGAAACATGATTGGTTACAAAAACAGCGAACGTAAAGAAAATAGACATAAACCCTTATCAGTTGCTTATTGGTTTTGGTGGCAAAATTTTGGCACGTTGAATTCATTGTAATCTGCTTACAAGGGTTTGAGGGGATACTCAGAACAGACTTGTTGCAGTACAGCAAAGTAACCACTAGTAAAAGCCCTGTCACAGTCTTTGTTGATGAGCAAGTACTGTGGAATATCTGACTCGTATGTTTTAGATCAGGTAACTGCACCCTTTGTACCTGGTCTTACGTCACTGACTTATATTAGTAATGCTGGTACATGTTGACGTATTCTCTGCTACAAAACTAATGCTGTTCGTCCATTATACCAAGTACCACAAAAGGAGGGGCAGCAGTTAGAATCAAACTGGTTATATGAACAAAACTTGGCTACCTGAAACGATCAAATTTTCCTTGTCAGAGATATCTGATAACCATTCTCTCTCGATGCCAAAGATAATTTGCTTGTCGACACGGATTCTGAAGAAATCTTAAGAGCTTTAGGAAAAAGTGCACTCAACGATGCTCGCCTTCTGTTGACATAAACAAAACGAAAACTAGTGAACGTGAAGGCCTAAAAATGCGCGTTTTCTGTACATGGTGATACCAATTTTATTAAGAAAAGCAACCCTCCCACCCTTCTCTACCCATACACATCCCGGTCAGTGGATAATATCTTGGAACAATGAGTGTTTCGATCATCTATTTAAAATATGAAACACTGTCTTCATGACTATGATTTATATGCTTTTCACCCAATTTGCAAGATTTAGGTATTTAAAGGTACTTGTACCATATTCATCGGGAATAGGTTGCTGCATATTTGCATGTAAGCAGACCCGAAACTGGGGGGACCTGAACAGACGGTGCCCTTCTCTAGAATTTAAGGCTTTGTTTCTTTGTTTTTATATTCCAGTCTCTTCAGATGTCAAAACGGACGCTTTGGTGTGTATTGGATGTCTTCA
The DNA here is from genome assembly GCA_010016025.2 of Alatinidae sp. Z8VKAUB7J3. NCBI lineage: Eukaryota > Metazoa > Cnidaria > Cubozoa > Carybdeida > Alatinidae > Alatinidae sp. Z8VKAUB7J3. Next base: position 1,611,203 of record JAAAKM020000498.1, read on the forward strand.
AACATCCGCTTACAGTGCCATCAAGAGGCTGATTATCCCAGCTAAGAAATTTATTCGCTTCGCCCGATATTGTACCCCCTATAATTGAAGGCTAACTTCGATACTGAAAATTAATGCAACCAATTTGCTACTTAAACTTTCATAATGGCTTTAAAGAAAACATCCTTCGGAGATATCAGATTACGTCACATGACGTCAGGAGACAAGTTTTGGTACTCGCAAGCTCTCTATTCCATTTCCTACAAACAAAATTTTATTCTTGCAATTTATTCGCAGGTTCTAATCTCATACTATCAGATAAGATCTGAAATGCCACTATTAATTTTCTTCATATTATGATTTATTTTATTCAAGATAGTGGACATAATCAATGTAACCAAAACAAAGACGAACATTTATTGGAGGAAGTCTAAAGCTGCGGCAATTATTTCAATAGCAACATGTTCGAAGAAAGCACTTATAAATTATTACTTTGGAATGAGACAGCTGCCTTAGGTATACTTAGTTTTGCCATTACAGAAGGTCGGACTATGTCCAACTGCTACTCACTTTAAAAAATAAAATTTTATCAAATCCTTCAACGCCTAACGGCAGGTAAAAGTGCGATCAGCCTTATGGGAGAGTTTGTAAGTCACCTCTGTGTAAGTATGTGTTTCGCGGGAGCAGGTCTACTGTGTGTATCTAAGTAATGGTTTATCGCAATAGTCAGTGGTTTCAAGTCTGTATTACTTAAATTGTATAAATCGATCAGTTGGAAGACATCAAGTTGTTTTAAGTAAATTTCAATGTGTTTACGAGATAGATTGGTATTTGCGTTTGTAAAAAGTACTCATGTTGTTCACCACTCCTTTCACCCAAGAGCAGAGACTTTGAATTAGCAGAGGTGTTAGAGCATACTTCTCTAAGATGGCAAAAATGAAATAGATACGGAGAGTTGGCATAGCTTATTTCAGAAATTTCAGAAGATTCATTTCTAGAGAGCGATTTTCGTATATATGGCAAGAAATTGACATTGCATCGGACGTTCATGAAAAACCACAGCGGAATTAAGTGGAAATATACAGCTAATGTAAAAATGGCGTTTGCTTTGAAAAATACTATCGAGACAAAACGGAAGCTAGTCTTCTTGCCATGAGTCGTTGTTAGTAAATACAGTCGCACAGCAGACGAGTATAAAGAGACATTACTTTAAAATACCATAACACAAACACTGTACTGAAGTTGATGAAGAACGTTTACTGATATTGTGCTAACAAGGAAGGCACCACAATCAGAAAAGGTATTACAATAAGGAAA
>JAAAKM020000498.1:1622964-1669295 GCA_010016025.2 Alatinidae sp. Z8VKAUB7J3
ACTCCGTATGCAAACTGGTTAATGGTTATACCAGACAACAAACTGGTTCAAAGTGGAAGTAGGAGTACGTTAAGGTGATTTTTTATGTCTAGTACTATTCAGTATATTTCTTGAGTTTTGTTATCATAAATGTAATAAAATTACTTTAATATATTAATTGGAGTGTTAATTAATTAAAATACATATTACATATATTAGGTGTTGGTAGATACGTGCTTATTCTGTGAAAGTGTAAATTTATCTTTAACAGTGTTCAATGTGTGATTTTTGCCATCACCCTTAATTATGAAAGTTTGACAAAGTAAATTGTCCATTCCATGTGGAAATAATTTACAGGAAAAGCAGAACTTAGTTTGATCAAACTAAACAGACTTAAAGATTTGCATTTCCCCTCCAGGTATAATGAACATTTATCCGAAATTATCAATAACTCCGCTTTCCAGATCCAATCCACTAATTAATACAACTGAGTTGAATGCACCATTATGTTTTTATTATACAATATGTAAAGCTGCTGTTATTCTCAAAAAATTGTATTAAAATAGATGAAAATAATATGACTACATCTCGTGGTGCCACGTTCTAAAGTTTTCAAAACATCTGAAAGAGTATATAATTGCTTCCTCGCGGATGAGATTATGTTTTTCTTGTACATGATTGTCCGCTTCTGATCACCCTCCATTGCCAAAATTTTCAGAGTACTTATGAATGTCTTACCAAAATTTTATGGCGTCTGCAGCATCCCAAGCGGTTAAATGCACCTAGCTGTAGACCATGCGTAGATGGTAAGCATCGACGGTGCACTTGTTTGCCCTGCTGCAATCGAAGCATGAATCCTCCTCTATCAGTGTCTGTAAATATGCACTTGCTATGCTTGGATAAATTCACAACAATGAAATTTGTAGCGAATCATATTCCCTTGTTGTTCGGCTTCTACGTTCCATAAAAACTCTCGTTTGTCACACATCAAATTGTGCCCCCCGGATTTGAATTCACTGACACCGGTCCATTCTGAATATGTTACACCACAGACAGGTCCTGCAATCATACCCGGAGGTCCTGGTGTACCTCGGGACCCTCGAAGACCTTTAGGACCCATTGTTCCCTTTGATCCAGTTTCACCCTTCTTCCCTTGTTGACCTTGATCTCCCCTTTCCCCTGCATCGCCCTTTGGCCCTTGCCTCCCTGAAGGTCCTTTTAGACAGAGCTGTCCAGGTCTAACGCATCCACCATCCTCCCCTACTGGCCCACGTGATCCTTGTGACCCTGGGGGACCCTAAACAACAAAAAGATCTCGGACTAGTCCGTCATAGAGAAGAATTCCAATTAACCTTCACACAGGTAAGTGCTTGTTTAATTTTCAAATTGTTGACACTATTCATATTGTTTATTGATTCCATCAGATGAATTCTACAGATTTACTAGTATAATTTCTTTCTTTCCTTTCTGTTCGGTGCTTATCGCTCTTCAGTAAATGTCAGCTCAATCTTGTAACTGCAGGTATATTAGTCATAGAACATTCCATAAGACGTCAATAAGTACCTTCTTAGATAAAAGATCGATATTCTTAAAAACGTTATCAAGATTTAAAGTGTTGCCCATACTTAGGAAAGACCAGTTTTTGGCATCATGACTGTTAGATGATGTGTCGCACAAACTCTGTAGTAGTGAAAGGAGTTTGTACAACTTTCTTCAACCTTTTACTATTTCAACAATAATGTCTGTGAAATCCGTTCTGATCAGGACTTTCAATATATCGCATTTACCTTTGTATATATAAATTGTTGCATCCACCTTTTTTTGTTGACTGTACTACACATATAAAAGTGTCATCGTTATGCTCTACAATAATAGCTTGTGCAAACATGCCGGTTATTGTTGAAATTTTTAATATACATAGACGAAATCTCGGCAATAAAATGTCGAATTCTTCAAACGAGGTGATTCTTCAGTTTTATGACACTCGACCTTATCATGATTACAATAATTTACAATTTTCCATTACGTTTTTCTGTTCTCAGAAGCTCAATAATTTGTGAAGGCAATCAATTTCCCTCGGCTGTAGTTATAATAACACGGCGAAAGTTGTTTCTTTGGAGCACACATGTGCTTGCAGAATAGATTCCACCATGAAAATAGATGTCAATCCACTTTCCTAAACAAGCCCAAAACAAGAACATGACCGTCAATATTCAAATGACATTGTTCTTTATAATCTTTAAATTTGTCTCGACTTTACGTGCATCAGTATGAATGGTCCCTACTTCACTTCAAGTGGACATGAACTTTGTTCAGAATGTCGGTTTTGAATGCCCTCTTGTTATTGTTATAAGTATACCCTCTTTGAACACAGGAAGTGTTATTTCTGCAGACAAACATTGAGAAGTACTCAGACCTCTCAATCCGTTTATGTGGATTAGGCTTTCTTTATTAATATTTAAAGAAGTTACTACGGTCTGTTAATGATGTACAGAAAACTAAGAGTCGTCAAGTTATGGAGATAACATTTCCCGACGTTACAATTGTACCTAAATATAGGGCAGACCGTCACAAAATAAAATGATAGTAAAATGATATATATATATTTAACAAAATCATGACGTTCTCACATCGGCAGTACAATGAAGCTCCTAGCTAGCATAATGTAGGAAGAATACGTCCTTGCAAACTTAGAAATCTAAATCTAAATATACCCAACGTTACAGATGTATATTTATTTTTGCCTATTATCAGAAATTCTCTAACTGCAAAACCCCATGAAACGTGGCGGGGTGAGTTCATTTCTTATTTCTCTTCCCTGTTGATGTTGACAGGCTTGTACTTTAAAATAACAGCGCCCTACTGGTAATGTTTTTGTGTTGGCAGGTTTGAATTCAACTAGGGAGGTTATCAGTTAAATATCAGCTCTTCATTGTTGAGACAAAGAAGCAGTCTATTATAAATCTACTCTTCCTGTGGCTAATTAACAATGAAACCAATGCTTAAATCTCTCATTCAGTTGGCAGTGTAGGTATTATTGGCATCTATGGCATTGACAAGGTTATTACTGAGAAGCAGCGACGGTAGTCGCTTATTTTTAATCTGACAAGTCTTTTTCTCTATCAAACATTGATGATATAAGTGATGAAAAATATGTTAATGGGCTGTGTACAAAATAGAGCAAAGTTAATTTTAAAATTAACAAAAAGGCACCAATAAATGAAAGCGAAATAGAATTTGAACAGCATACACAGAAGAAATTGCCAGATAATAGTAAAACTGGGCTTTTCTTTCTTCCTGTACGCAAACACAATCACATTTGTACGAATATTAACTCTAAGGTAGGAGGCCCACTTGATATAGAAGTATTAATTAAAAACGTTTCAGATTCCTACCTCGCACAGCAGACTCACTCATGTTTTCCAATTAAGACTGAAATTCTTTAGTCTTAGGATCTGCCCAAGGAGCGTATTGTTTTCAAATCCTTACTCCGTTGCTCTGCTTTCCTTAAAACGTCAACAACGGCTTTGTTTAATTCCTATTTAACTCAAAGTTGACATGCCTGTATTTCAAATCGCAGCATCGTCGAGTTAACATAATGTTTTCCCAATTGCCAGACATTTTCTTTTCGCTGTTTTAAAACGGATGAAAGGTATGGCTGCAAGTCGTGATTCTTTGAGGAGCAAAACATACATCAACAGAAAGGATAACAAGCGTGAAAGAAGGTCGTCGTTTTCCTTTAATTTAACTAACCATCGATTCTAGTAGGAAGAGCTTATTTCAACGAGTACACTAAGCAGAACATCTGATCGAAGACTTTGGGTATGCATTGATAATGGAGAGATTTGACTGGCAAAACACAATGGTGGCAGGTAAAGTTATGCAGGTGAAATCAAGGGCCACTGAGGGCGCCGAGCTGATTAGTGAAAACTTTCGGATCAAGATGTTCAAAAGAAAGCTCTGTGCTATTCTCGAAAGAACAACCAAGATGCAGAAAATTCCATAGATGATCCTGTGGCCTTGTTGCCACAATGCTGCATTACCAATTGCGTATAATCAATATCAACACACGTTGTAGTAAACGCAACGCTATACAGAAGGACCAATATGCCTTCCAAGAGTTTATACATACACTAGAAGTTATTTAAAACTGTAACAGTGTTTTCTTGGGATACAAGCAAGGTTCCTACATTCATAATACAAACAGTTACCGAAGTTATTCTAAGATATTCGCAGGACTTTGTAAGCAAAAGCCACGATATCCTGACGTTTTTAAGAGCCCGTGAAGGTTATCAGAATGAGTGCAATTAAATTTAACAAGATTGCTTCACTTGATAGAGAAACAAAAGCCAAAGGACGCTTCTAATTATTGCGTTCTGCATTTTTAAAGCTTTTGTTCAACTTTGTGGGCTGCTATCGTTTTAACAAATGGGAAACTGGAATGAATAAACCAAACAGTACAGATTAGCGTGGATATGAATTTTGGAAGTAGAGAACAGCAGGCAGATGTTGGTGCTTACAATCTTGACATGAACGCGTACGGGGTAGAAAATATACCAGAAAGGGGACACGTTTTCAGGGATGAGGGAATAAGAAAACGCTGATTACAAAATTTGAAGGGATATTTTTTCAAATTAAAGATACTCCACGAAATGTACCTTAATTTGCTGAGATTAGTGCAAGCAGTTTTGTGATTATTTGTCTGCACGAGTTTAGGGCAAGGAAGCATAAAGAGTTTGTTTTTAAAAGTCTGTCGAAGAGGTTTGTATTGTTGGCTTTGATTTTAAATAGTTTTATGAAGAATTCTTTCATTATCGATGGATTTACTGCAGTTTCCATGCTTTACAATTTTATTCAGTTGTATTCTTTTTTATACTGTGAATTTGCACGCACATTTTAAAATCTTTGCTCTGTTATTTAAAACTTTCAACAACAGAGAGCATGTTCGCATAATGATATTGAAAATAGCCGACCGAAAAGCTTCGATCGAGAAAATGAGTTTACAATGTGTCCGCTATTATCATCAATCTAGAGTATTGTATCATCGAGAATATGTACAACGGATAATAGTAGTATAAAAAAGGGACTTTTCTCTATTTATAAAACTTACTGCTTTTATTGATAGACAGGTTACCTGTGTTACCTGTGGTCTGTGGTAAGTAGGTTCTGACTGTTGCCGTGAGTATTGCTCAGGGCCTAATTTAAGAAAAACACCACACTTTTTTATTAATAAAAACACCTTATGGTATATTTATTAATCAACATTTTAAACAAAACTTAAAACAAAATTTAACTGACATTCTTTGTCTTCACCAGTCACCAAAAAGAAAGTAACATCATTGAGTCACTAAAACGAAAATTTACTTGTTATGTTTATAATAACCTTTTCTGTTTGTTTGATATCCTTTGCATCTTTGATGACCCCTCGAAACCATTCTTGCTCTTTATATTTCACAGGTTGGCAAGCACGTCTGTTTTTGTCAGTTAGCCATTTATAAGCAGTTCCGCGAAAGTAAAAGTCGGCAGTATCACCCATCTTTTGAGCAATATAGAGGTAGTCTTTCAAAGTGGTCGCCGAAAATGATGATCTGCCAATAGTTTTTAACTTGTTATAAGTACTAATGAGCCTCTCAACATCGGCCGAATGAGACTTTGCAGCCAGAAAGCGAGAAAGAGCAATTTTGATAGTCTCAAACTGTATGTTATCAATGATGCACAAAGTGTATAAAACGCGACTAAGCGTTCCTGCAGCTATTATTTACAACATGCTTACAACACTTTTTATTGCTTGTCAAATTATCCTGCCAGTAACAACCTACTACAAGTAATAGACAGCTTGGACGGAGTATCCACTGATTGTTGTAGGTTGTAATAGACAGTATCGGACACTGGCTGCACGATATAAAAACAAAACATGTATTTTTTTCAACACCATAGTATTATATTTCCAACACAACACTGTGTGGGGAAAACGGCCTTAAATCAGGCCCTGGTATTGCTTTTTTAATTTCTTCTTTCCGTCTATACCAACGGAAGTTGTAATGTAGCCTACTCAGCGGAGGATTTAGTTTATAGATTTGAATATTGCGTTGAGCAAGGGGCCGCAAACATATTGATATTCCCCCCACCAACGTCGTTTGGAGGTTTTTTGGGGCAGGGTTTTTTCTCAAGACGTTTTCAAATTGAGATCATACATCGAAAAATGGTCTTGTAAAAATTAAAAGATACTCAGACCATAACATAAGGATTTCAACTCAACATTGATATGAAATCAACTTGCAATTAAACTCAACAGTAGTGCGAGATCAAGGTACGGTAGCATCGACATATATGACAATCGCAATTATGTAACAAGTACTTACCGTCAATAAGATGCAGGGGATATTCCTCAAATTAGGTTCTATAGGAATTGCATCTATCTAGTTTCGCAAGAAAGGTCAAGGAGTTATTCACATTAAATTTGAGGCTAATCAATATAGAGATGTTCTATTTATTAAGGGGACAACTCCTTTAACCAAACTGGTAGAGGGGTCGGAATGGAAAACGGCTAAACGACGTTGTTGGGGAAAACGTCGATATGTTTGCGGCCCCTAACGGATTCATTCTGCTAAACATGCAGTAAACTGAGTGATGATTTTATAGGAAACGAGAAAATCAAAACCCCTCTTTGAACATAAGAGTCGCGAGAGCGACATCTTCTCTGCCACTCATGTTAATGAAAAAGGCGTAAAATGTAAAATTCCTTTTGGTCGACAGCGCACCGGCTTTTTTGTTTTGATAAATACAACTGTACCAATTTTTAATCGTATCTATTTTTTTAACATTTGGTTGGCGTGCCATCATTTAGAAAAGGTAAGACTACATCTAAGAAAATGTGGTATCTATAACGTTGGTTAGTTGCCCTTTAGAGGCAAATATTTTTAGATAAATAAATGCTTTGATAATTTATAAAAGGGTATTAAAATCTTCATTTAATTTGAGTTTGCAATCATACATTTGGTAAACTCCACTTACATATACTAATAAAGTTATGAGCAAGGGTTTTTTTCTGGCAAAATTGATGCCAATTTAGAGGCGCTAAAGAGAGGATCATTAAGCAAAAGTAGAAGGTAAAAGGTAAAAACTATAATTTCACCAATTGTGAACAATTCTGAAGAACATTTTCCAAGAGGTAGGAATTGATGAGTGTGTAATTTCAAAGACGTATAAAAGAAAATTAAGTCGATAGACACAGCCTGATTAGTTTACTTACAACAGTTTTAGCACTATACTAAAATTAAAATTAGAATCAATATCATTCAGCAATAACATTTTTCTTATTGCATATATGCACTTTTAAAAAAGTATTTAATTAATGCATGGCGTGATTTTCGTTCAGAGCAAGTGACCAGATCAATTTCATAGACAACGAGTTAAAACAAGCTCTGTTATTTAATATATCAATTCACTTCAAAATGTTTATAACTTGTATGATCTGAAGCAGATATGGTTACGTTAAAACGAAGTGAAAGAACTAATAAAAATACAGGTCACTTGCGACCAAAAGTACGTTTTGTAACCAATGCCATCATCGTTTGAACGGTCGAACTCTTGGGGTATCTAAGACCTTGATACTATTAGCAATCTCACATTTTAGGTCGAAATCTGAAACGAAAGATGTGCTAGGGCTTCTTTATTATATGGGGTAATTCTCATAAGAATTGCGTTCAACATTATCTAACCTTATTTAACGCCTTCTTCAGTTTCCTATGTCCATATTGTGATCGTCATTACCGTTTACGTTTACGTACCATGTTACACAAAATAAACTTTGAGATATCATGGCTAAGCAGGTCCTATCAAGAAGCCAGTTTGATAATAATACAAAGATACAAGTCTTTCTTCACACGACGGAAGGTTTAGCAGTTTTGGGGGGACTGCCTCAATCACCCTCAGATGTAAAGTTGATCTAAACCTCAATAAAACGCTATAGATCTTGTTGGGATACCAACTAGCGCATTTATAAACCAGATTAATTGAAATAACATACACTATAAGATACAAACAAAGACTTGCTGTTAAAAAAAACTTGTGCTGGATATCACCAAATTCTCAACTGTACTTTTCCTCCATTGTTTATAGAATATTAAAAACCAATATATAAATAGAAATTAGGACAATGTTTTGATCACATTACAAGAAAGGAATCAAAAATTAAAATAAATAAATCGAGGTATCTTGTTCCAACTTACTAAGTGTAATCAAAACCGATCGTAGTATCTATAACCGCCCTTCAACAGAATCGTAACCACGCCTTATATAGTAAACTGCTTAAAAAAACAACAATTTGTTTATCTGTACAACTAAAGACAAAAGTTGGCAAAGTTGCTAAAATTGCAGTACTGGCCGCCGACATGATCTCCTCGTTTCGACTTTTGCCTATTCCCTGTGAGACAAAAGGAGAATCGTAAAAACACCCTTCAATGTTCATAAGACAAACGTGGCGTGAATATTTCAGCTTTGTAAACAGTCAAACCGTCAACATTAAAGTCACATGAGATGTCGAACTGAAAGTTGCTACCTGACGATTTCTAGTTCAGCTACTCATTGAATCAAGGCAAAAGTTCGAAATAAACGTGAAGTTGATCTGTAGATGCCTCTAATGTTATTAATAGCTGGCGAAAGAAAATTTTATGTGAAGTTTTGCATGCTGTGGCAGGAATGTAAAGTTATAAGGGCCAGCTTCCATGTTTAACAAATGTAATTGCTTTCTACAATTAGGTTGTCACACAGATGCTAGACAGGGGGTATTTACTCGTATGGTACAATGAGCATTTTACTACTGGCTTACACTGTTTTTGGAAGCTATCTGGTAATTTCACTTCGTTTGGCATACCGTCAGCAAAGTTTTCAGGTTGTTTGGCTCTGCAGCGGCAATTTGGATTCGCTTTGTTCTCCCTCACTCCCCCCCCCCCCCTCAATATTGTCTTCTAGCGTCTGGGGAATGATGGAGTCTGCCAATTCCATAGGCCCAAAGTCGGGTTGTAAGACAAATGGCTTATTCTTTCTATTAACAATTTTCTGTTACTGACGAGCAGTTATCAAAGAATTTCTTCATTTGGATGTCCGCATCAATATCGATCAAAAAGGACTGGAATGGTGCAGTTTGATAATCACTGCTAAACAAATAAAACGTCTGGCGTTACATCACCACATGAATAATTTATCTGCCTCCTTAGGATTCTTGTAGATTTTGAAGTCAAGTTTATCATCAGATCCTCCCGTCCCGTCCCGTCCGTCCCGTCCCGTCCATTCTCGTGTCAAGATTTAAACATATATGGCTTTACTAAAGCAGTTACAATGTCAGATAATTCCTACTAAACTAAAAGAAGTCACCTCATTTATCTATAGAATGAATGGCATCAAAATTTCCTACTTCAACAATGCATGAGCATATATGGAAACATAAGGTTCCTATCCCACAATTCTCTACAGGTACGGCGAAAAACAAAGTATTACTTTGATTCCTTGAGACAAAACGAACAAACTTTACAAACATTCTGACCACTGGAGATACATTTTAATCTTGTTGCAGTTGTTGATTTAGTGCAGGCTTTAGCCATAGGATATGCCAAGCTTCTTTTATTATAAAGCTGAATTTGGCTGTTGCATGGTGCACAACTTGCAAATTTGCTCTTGACTTTTTGAAAACCATGTTGCAGTAGCATTGGCATGAGAACACCCAACTAAGAAAGCTATAGTTATTTACATGATTATCAATAAAAAACATTTCTACATGATTGCACCAGCTGGTTTGTTTGCTGCAGCATCCAGGAGGAATTAGAGCATACGTCTTTGAACACTACTCTTTGTATCTACAAAGAGTCAAAAGCACAAAAGGATCTTACATCCGTAACATGTTACATCTTACGGAAACTCCCAGCTGGAGTACCACAAGGCTCTTAATTAGGCCCGCTATTATATTCTTTAAGTGATCAAACTTTGAACATGTGATGCAATGGTGATTGTTTTGGCATGGACGCAAGTGTTCGTTGTAAGCTTGAGAATGTCTATGTAGTTATCAATGACCTGAACAACGGCTAAGAGTTTGTAAGACAGTCGGTTTATAACTGGAGGGCGTCGCTAAATCCCGTCTCACCTACGCAGGTTTTATGAATTTATATCTCCAAAAGAGAGGGATAAAACTCATCATCCACTGATCCTTTTTAACAACACATCGGTGATAAAAGTAGATTACCATAAACATTTACGAGTTATCCTTGACTCACACCTGTCCTTCTTTTGACATATCCAAGACATTTTATTAAATGTTGAAAGAATATTGGTTTGCCTTAAGTATAATGGTGGATATCAACTCAGGTAAACCGTCATTTTAATCATTGAAGCGTAGCGTGTTGCATGCTTTGGATTGCAAGGAATGACTAACCATAACAAATCTGATTTTGTAAATTTAGTAAAGATAGAGTGAAGTACACAGGATTCATATAATGCCCTTTTTGTGGTAGAGGGCATTATAGCCAGGTTCCAGTACAGTAAAGCACAACAAACAACATATTATACCAGGAATATTACAGCACGACTGGGCCTTGAACCATAGAATCTTATAGGCCTTGGAATATTAGACAGCTGTTCTAAGCACTCTTCTACGCTGCTTGTAGTGATAGCTATCTTTTAACAAGAGGGTAATGCCAATATTCTTGTTTGATTTTTGTAATGCAATGGAAACGAAAGTGCACAGTAAAAATATGTTCAAATAATTTGTACACAACTGTTATTGGGGATGACTACATTTCCTCCAAACTCCCTTTTTGATGCCATAAAGAGTTTCTCGGTACAGTATCCTAGGTACATCACTCTATTTTTCACCAGAAGATAAATGACAAATTGTTTATGAGCTCAGCAACGCTACCAGGATTCAAACCACGATACCAAGATCATTATGTCTACTTCCGAGCATATTCATCGTGGGAACTACAAGCAACTTTTGTTGATAAAATAGACATCAAATTTGAATACTCCTACAAATGCCCTCTATTGAACTTAACAAATACTGAAAGCGTCACAAAGGCAACTATAAAACCGACAACGTTTTGTATTGTACAAGACCTTTTAAGATTAAACGTTACTAGAATGATTGAAATATTGAACTTAGCATCGATAAAATTTAATTTTGAAAGCAATTGCAACATTACAACATACTGCAATTTTTTTCTGTGCCTACATTATCCTAATATGATTTTGATAATGATTATAAATTTCAATGGACTGTCAGATAGCAAACAACCTCATAGTTATCATTTTTGAAAATGATTTTGTAATGATAAAAGTCTTTTTGTTTTGATTGGTGCTAGATGGATTAAATGACGAGAAATTAAGCTACCAGTATTTTAAAGTATTTTATATTGTAGGTATGACTGTTTGAATTTAATATCTCTCACTAGACGACTGTCTTTTTTTCTATTTCTAGATAGGAAGATATCCATCAATATCGCTTTACCCAACTTGACAGACGCTATGACCGACGTGTTCTCGCGCTAAGATTGTTCTAATCGGTTCAAATATCAGCCAACAAGAAGTAGGAAACTATCAAAGAAAGAATAATCACTTAACTCAACCCAATCCTAATAGGTTCCAGATCCCTTGACATACTTTGCGGAGCCAAGATTGCAGACCACTGCCATGGATAACCTAGTTTCTATATTCATAGTTTGGTCGCCTAGACTTGTCACTTTTTTTTCTTAAATCTACATTTTTTCATTAAGGCAGATGAAGAGCCAATGTAATTTGGAGATATCATCCATTTATATCATTCCAGAAACTTCATGCTATTCTAAGGTTCACACGATAAGACCATCCCATGCCTTCTAGCGAGTCCTGGCGCCATCCTTTCAGTAAAGTAGCGATAGCTTTGTCAAGTCTACGGGGATGTTTGTTGTAAAATATGTTATGGAACATGTTAAGGAATTAGTCCTACAGCAATCTCAATGACGACCCCCCTGGGGAGCCCCCTTTCCCTTTTGGAGAGAACGGACCCCGGGGAATGGCCCCACTGCTTATCAGGGGGCTGCACTGAGAGATTGCAATCCCTTCTGTATCCGACATAAAATTAGACAACAGAACGTCAAAGTAATTAAATTTTAGGCATAATGTATCAAATAATGAATATACCCTTTTAAGTCACTTATACATTGCAAAATCTGTAATTTTCATTCTCTTTACTGTGTAAGGTAGTGTAATTATTTAATTAGAAAGCTTGTAAAGTAATAATGCTGAAATAGAAGAAGAAGAAGAAGAAAAAGAAAAAGAAGAAGAAGAAGAAGCAGAAGAAGAAAAAATTGTTATCCTTACTTTGATGCATTACTCATTAGACACGTTCATTAATTAGAATACACGTTGTCAAGGCCTGCTCAAACAAAGTATGATAAGAAGTCTTCCAATCGAGTTTTAAGGACTGTACCACTGACGAAAGCTGTAGTGTCCCATTTACAAACCAGGGCAATACTGCAATGGCTTTTTTTATGCAGCGCACAAAAATGCCGGATTTAAACAAAGTCTTTCAAAGAAGTGTTTTATTGAGAAACTGTTATTTAAACCTTGATCTGTTCGGCTACGACAAAGAAATACCTTGTCCTAAAAATAGAATATCGAAGGGACAATTAATCGTAGAATTACTGGGTCATTCACAAATATGGATAACTCAATATCCTTGAAATCCATTTTCGCCACTTGTAGACTTTGGGGGGCTATGAACTGAATATTTTTTGAGCCGATTTAAATGGAATGGACTCGATGATCAATATGCTTGTTTTTATTTTTTAATGTCTTTAAGACGACTTGTTTGAAAGTGTCGAGTGCCGCGACCACTTTCTCCTTTTCCTACTTTCCACTGTTTACCGCACGATCTTTGATCAAAATGCGGCGACAGCTGTGAGAAGTAACCGAAGTTTTAAACCGTACATTAGTTTTGAAAAGAACAATCGAGAAATAGAAAACATGTCACCGCTTGGGATCGAAACCGTGACCCACGCTTCCGCGGCGTGCGCTCTAACAACTGAGCTAGATGACCTACGATGTCAACATCCCTTATTTCTCCAGTCGACACATTAAAACCCAATTATCCACCGGTGGACATCAACATCTAGCTCAACGCAGTTGGAGACCAGCCTCTCAGCGCCATGTGACTTGACCAAGAAAGGACTGCCCTCTGGGCTGTCTATCTGTCCAAAGCTCATTGAAGTTAGAAAGCATCACGCGTTCGACCCCCAGTGGTGACATATTTTCTATTTCTTTAGTGTTCTTTTCAAAACTAACATTTCCAATCCTCTCTTCCTGGTGAAACCTTACATTTTGACTATATTGTTCCAACTGGCCAGCAGCATCACATTAATTGAGCTGTGAACAGCTGTGAATCTCGTTATCTTTCTACGGGTCTAGCTTCTCTTCCTACATGTTATTTCAATTGGCCAAATATTGGATCTATCTTTTCAAACCGTAAACCGTAACTTCTCCATCCTTCTATTGGCTGCTTTTTCTCTGTCACTCTTGATTGAATAAGAACCAACTTTATTACCCTATTACGTCACGATATATTGTTAAACTCATTACTGAAGTAGTAAATTATTTAATACTGAGGAAGGTTTAAGGAAGTTCTAGTAAACCATAATTGGCAAAGGGATCGTGCCGGCGGCAATTTTGAAATCTCATAACTTTTAATGTACTAAATATCTCGGACTGAAATTTGATATTTTTCAAAAACGGTATTGCAGTTTAAAAACTTTTAAAAAAAGTCTCCACAGGGTGCCCTGATTTAAACATTTGGTATACAGTATTATAAAATGTTAAGACTCTTCAGTTGACATGTTCGTGTTTTACGACCTAAATTCAACTTTGATAATCGTACATGTTCCTCAGAACTTCTTAAAAACTTCCTGGTAATAACTCATCAGAGAATTATGACGCCACAATGTTACAATATGACGTCTTCACTATTAATAAACTTAGCTCATATCACAAAAGTAATATTTTCTTTCCAATTGCAATTGGTTTAATAAAACGCATTGAGAGGCAAGTCAAAGACATTTCAGTGAGATGTAGAAAAAAAATCGACGTTTGTGACCCTGAGGCTTCCCAAAAATGATGCGTAACAGCGGTTATTATAACCTGAAAATCGTTCATACTTTAATCAAAAACGTATTGTAAATATGGTTATACTAAACAAGTAGAAAACTATTATTAGCGAGATTATTAGTGTCAAATATTTTCAAGAATTTTAAAAATCAATTTTCTGACTTTTTCTAACAGTTGCCACGATTATGACGTCATCATTGTGTCACGTGGCAATTTCTTAGAAAATTTATACATCTTCGTGTAGAAGAAAAAACAATGTGATGTATTTACTAAATATAATTAATCTACCTTGTTGCAATACAGCGCATCCTCGTTTATCCGAATGGCATTAACCTAATTGTGCGGCGAACTGTTCGGATAATCGAGGACAGAATTCTGAATAACCATGATGGCCTATTTAACGTTCAAATTGATAAAAAATATGTTATCGTTGTGCCAAATGGCTAAATTAGAGACAAATGCACCGTTTAATGAACATACGTGTTACATTAGAAAACAACACTCAAAATGAAAGCGATCCCACTTGCAATAAAGTTTTTTCTCAGATAAAATTGATATCGCGCATTCTGCATTACTGAAAGGTCCTAAGTGTCGCTATTCCAGAAATTTAACTGATTTGGGATTATTCTAGTTGATTGAAAGGGGAAGCGAAATTTTCAATATTAAAACTTTTCTTGGTTTGAGGTGTTCGGATAAACGCGGTTCGAATAAACGAAGATGTACTGTAACTGTAACATCCTATTAAAAACCTTACTTTTTAAAATCCCACTTTTTGACAATGCTATCAATGTCCGTAAAAGACAAAATTCTGTGAATTGTTAATTTGTGGGTAAAAATAAAAATGCGTAAGACAGGCCAAGTTCCAATTCTTTTCTGATGTTCAACATGTCTTTAAACAATTACGCACAAACTACAAATGGTGGTTCTATCTTTATGATTTCAATGATTTCATCTATGAAAAGTTTGAGCAAAATAATATTCTTCCGTTATGCAAAAAAATCACATTATATCATTTTCCCCTCCCTTGCAAATCTTCAAATAGCTCAGTGTGTTCAATAAATGTAATTTACATCTTAAAAAGAGATCTTAAGGCCTATTTATCTAAGAACCTCATTTTTATCTCAATACATAGAGGGAACAAGCGCAGAGGTGCTGTCCTAAAAATGTAAGAGGGGGGAGGGGGGCTGTGTGATGAGCAGCAAATGTCACGCCCACTATTATTCTCCTCGACGCTGCTACGCATTTGATTTAGTTCAAATATGCACGCTGCTGATTATGCCCACCCAAATATTAAAATAACCTTTATCAAACAATTCACAAAATGAACAAAATTTCTAGTAACATTATGTTAAAACTAAATGTTAAAAGGGGGGCTTTGCCCCCCCAACATTTTTCAAAATTTTAAGAAAGGGCTCACCCCCACTAAGCCCTCCCCACGGCATATTTGAACAATTGCAATAAACTATCTTTGCATTGCATGTGTAGCCTAGAAAAATTGACCTTCGTTGCCAGTCCTTCTGATTTCCTGCTTGTAACTATGACGTCATGTGATCTTTTTGATGAAATGTTTAGTCCGGCAGTAGATACTGCAGTACGAACAATGAATCAAAAATGGAGAGAACGTAGATAATTAATTTTAACAACTGTTATGTCGTAATGACCTTTTACCACTAAATTGACATAGCCTCGGAAGCAATATATGGCAATGCATCTAGTGTTCTCTGGGTCTTCAGACTTTTTTTCTCCCTCTATGTTCCAAGTTTTTAGGTGTTGCCACGTCACTGCGTAACTCCATGTCACTTTCAATCCGGTATGAAACACGTTGTGAATTACCATAAGTCATATGAGCATGTTATCTTTTGGGTTATCCAGTGATTAGCCTTTCAGTAATAATAGGATCAAGAATTCCTCTTTAGCTTTAGCCTTGACCTCGATCAGTAATATGACTGCCTTATTGTGGCCTCTATTTGATTAAGTACTATTTTCTTGAAACTCCCCTTAGGTTTGATCAGCAGTGTAGTTAAACAGGTCAATTGATTCGTCGAGATTAGATTTGAGCCTAGATTGTTGTCACTTGAATGTCCTTGTAGTTTTTTTGAACATTGATCACCTAACAACACAATCTTTTCACATCAATCTTGATGGCTATCTGCAGATTCTGTCAGTCGGACGAGTAAATAGGGATTACATTCAATTTCCTTAGCTATTTCAAGCCTCATCGGTTTGTTTAGCTTGAAATTGTCTTTGTGATTAACATGGCGGTGCTAACATGAGTTCGATTTACTGGGAATTATTGGACTAATATTTCAGAATGACCACAGACAGATGGAATGCCAATATGCTGAACGATAACGTCTCTGCCTAGGTCCTTGTAACCCGTGAATTACCTAGAAATCACGACACCGTGTAGAAAATTCTTTACCTTTTAGCCTTACTTGCTATTTTTTGGACAATATTCCAAACTATCCCGCAATTTTGCGTCCTCATTCAATGCGACATCACTACAGCGACAGTTGCTAGCAATTATCTTTAGCTGGTCGAAAAGCAGGACGTCATTACCATCAGACACCAAAAAGTGGAATGAAATTCTTAAATTTTTGGAAGATTTTTAAAGTTGCATCTGAAGCAACCTCTTTCATCATTATTAAATTGGCAATACAACTGCAAAATAGTAGATGAAATAATATAGGAATGGAAACTTTATTTGTATACCTGTAATAAACTATGCAAGTAAACACAAAACGTTTCAAATGTACCTTCACTTTGATTTGTGCTGTTCCATGTCCCTCCACACAATGTTATCAGACACCAAAGTATCCAAAATTTTAAAAAGGTCCTCATGTCTGCATAAAACAGAATATTTCAAGAGACGCTCCTCTCCACTCTCTCAACACTTCGTGAAGTTGATTGTAATGCAGCAATGCTTCAAGTGGCCATTATACCAATACTGTTTTTAAGCCTAATAATATTTACAAACTGACATTAATCTTTATTCATTCAGTGTTCTGCTTGCTTCTTTCACTGATTCTTCAACTCCACTATCCTTAACATAAACAAAGACAGCAATGTCACATATTCGGATAAAGGAATTAAACATATTGAGGAATTCTTGAAGCTATTCGCACTAGATTTTCAGAGCAAATCTGACAGTAAGGCCACTAAGTTTGGGATTGCCCAATATCTCCTTGAAGTCAAAGCGACAGCGTTTTTCAGGACCGCAAGACAGCTGAAACTGTAAAACCAATATGATTTTCATATGCAGAGAGCATGATCGCATTTATTGTTTAGACAATAAAACAATAAAATTCTAGTTGAAGACAGCGGTCTACTAATTAACACAGAAAAATTTTTTGATTGGGCGTCGCAAACTTTACCTCATGTCTTTTATAAACATCAACTGAAATCAGGCTTAGTTGTGTAACTGATAAAACTATTCACTACATAAAAATATCTGCTTTCATCGTCATCGCTTTATCCACTGATGTTGCTTAAATATAGAATAAATTTGGCCTCTCACAAACAAAGTTGACTTACTTAAGAAATGAAACTCATCTTGCAGTAGACTTAGCTTCCATACATCATATTCTTACTTTTGTTCGAACTAAACAGTGACCGACAATTGGAACCGAACCGCAATATTTGATACAAAGTTCAAGAAGAAAGAGATATTCTGAACTTTACGAAGCAAGCAAGTTAAAAACTAATTAAATTGTCTTAACCATATTTATGCATTGCCTCAGGGCGCAATTATACATTCACTTTTTCGTTAAAATACGACGTCAGTTAAACCTGAAATGTTTGTTATTGTTCTGGGCAGCATTCACTTTAACACGCGAATACTGTAGCAAAAATGTACAACAGGCTGCAAAACGGTTTCTACAGTCGTCCCTATAGTTTTAAAAACTGGTTATAACTCTACAAGTTGATAATAACCTTTTTACAGAAACATTACGGCACCACGAAGTCGGACAAAAAAATCGAACATGCAACGATGGCGGGCCGAAAGTAAGGCGAGGTAAGAGCGCGGTTTGCTTTACTCTCCGAACTCTAATTAAGTTTCAGAAATAGATGGATTTATCTTATAATCGTTCTTTGACGGTGCATTGCCATATGAAACTAAAGAGTTAAGCCATGACAACCATTCTCACTGCACGCGCCTGTGAAAGCTTATGAAGTGGTACTAGCATGAAATCCGTCTCTTTTTGCAAAT
This sequence comes from Alatinidae sp. Z8VKAUB7J3, assembly GCA_010016025.2. Lineage (NCBI taxonomy): Eukaryota > Metazoa > Cnidaria > Cubozoa > Carybdeida > Alatinidae > Alatinidae sp. Z8VKAUB7J3. The sequence continues at coordinate 1,641,281 of JAAAKM020000498.1, forward strand.
CACCTTGGTAACTCGGACGTTCTATTGCCTGAGACAGGATGATTTGTTGATATGACCTACAGAACGGATTGAGTGATGTAAATTCACCTTCATCCGTAAAATTCTGATCGTGAAAGCAACTGAACTGTCTTTGATAATCAAATGCAAAGGAATATCTACTCAGATTGTACAGTTTCGTGTTTGGCAAACTAGCTTAAGACGCAATCATTTTGCAAGTAAAAGTTTTGCATTTGCTTGCGAATAGCTTCAGTGCAAATATTAAAAAGCCTAGAGATATTTTCTTCGTTGATATATAGTCATCAATTGAGCCACAAATCAGATCATGTTGCCGCAGATGTTGGTTGTTTACTTACGAAGAGTGTACGGTTGTTTGAAACGTCCCCAATTTAAAATCTAACTGTAGGCAAACATGGGCGCACGGCCAAAGGGGCTGAGGGGGCTGCAGCCCCCCTCCAGTTTGTCAAAATGTTACATTTTTCGGGCAAAAATTTTTTTCAGACCCTTTTATAATTCCTTAATAATAAATAAAAATGAAATAATTTTAAGTCTTACCAGCCCTGTGGATTCCTGCCGAACTGAAGTCTACGGTTGTTAGAAACGCCCCCAATTTAATATCTAACTGTGGGCAAAAATGGGCGCATGGCCAAAGGGACTGAGGGGGAATATTATATTTTTTCGGGCAAAATTTTTTTTCAGCCCCTTTTAAATTCCTTAATATTAAATAAAAATGAAATAATTTTAAGTCTTACTGGCCCTCTGGATTAGCGTCGGCATTCCTGCCGAACTGAAGTGCTTTTAGTCGATTAATGTCCCAATAATTTTCTGGAAAAGGAGTATTTTTTTCGGGAAAATAATCCACAGCCCCCCAATATTTTTCGTCCGTTGCGCCTATGTAGGCAAACTTGTGTTTATCAAGGAACTAGAAAATAATTCAATGCATCCTACTGCCTTCCTGTTTAATAAATACAGTATATCGCTTCTATAAATGTTTATACATTTTCTGAACTCCTTTGCCTGAGGTTGAATAAACTGAGTAAAAGAAATTTTAACCTGAGTTTACTTGGATTGTTAGTGAAAGATAACAAGTTGTCAACTTAACCTTTAAAGATCTTTTACCACCACTGACTGGATCTTCGTAGGTAATTTGGTAAAGAATGTTTTTCATGCAACTGGTGAAAAATGTACTTCTCTACTTGGCATAATTATTTGAATCAGAGTCTGAGTTGGCAAATAGAAGAACAAGTAGTTCCTTATCCATACTGCATGAGGATACAAATGCAATAAATATCATCATGAAGAGAGGATTTGAAATGTCAGTTTTGAAAAGAACACTACAGAAGTAGAAAATATGTTACCACCGGGGATCGACTTAATACTTCTAACTTTTACTATGCTTTGGACAGATAGACAGGTCTGATGGCAGTTCCTTAATCAAGTCGCATACACATTATCTTTTTTATAAGCAACTCGATTTTCAGGGTCAGCGCTAAGGTTGCTAAGGGTATGATACACTTTCAGAGCTGAAGTTGCTTAACAGGTTCCTATAGTTATTTCTTCTCTGTGATACTGAATCATATACATATGTACAATATCTGGTTTTTCTTCTGTCTACTTACAGTGAGTTGTACAGGTAACTAGTTCGTTATGTTTCAAATCAAAAAAGGATTCTTCTGTCTTTATTTTTAAGAAAATTTGTAATATTGTTCTGGGAAAAAAAGTTCCTTACTGTCAGGGTTAGGGTTGCTAGCAAGTTGCTTACCTTTTGGGCTAATTTAAGGGCTGAAACCTTAGCAACTGGGTTGCTTAGATATAAAAAATGTGTAGCGCAGACAGGCCGGTCTCTAATTGCGTTGAGCTGGATGTTGATGTTCCCCGGTCTACTATTTGGAGCTAATGTTGCGACAAGGGAAATAGAGTATAATAACACCAGGGATCAACAAGTTCAGTTAATAACCCACACGCTGCGAAAGCGGGGGGGGAGGGGGCACACTCTTCCCTGTCGGTGACACATTTTCTATGTTTTTATTGTTCTTTTCAAAAGAATAAATCTTCCGTAACGAACTAATATATAATTCACATTACGTACACTCGGGAAATTTGAAGTTTTAAGGTGCTAGATAAACAAAAAGACAAAATGTTATCTTTTCGGAGTAGGATAAATCTGGAATTTGTATCCAAAAGAATTCGGAAACACAATAATTGACACATGTTTATTTTTATTTTTATTTACGTACTTTATAAAATATCTAACTCAAGTTTCTAAATAAAAAGAGATACAAACTAATCTGTGGTCTCAAATAAATAGAGGAGGTGGGATAGAGAGAGCGTGGAATAAACGGGAAGGTTAGGAAACAACTTTAAAAAGCAAAGTTGTTTATTGTATAGAGTGGCTAAGACCATATGAACGACGAGCGATACCTAGTGAGCATACCTAAATTGAATCAAAAATAAGAATTATGAGAGAAAATATTTTAACACCACTGGTATCAAAAGAAACTGAATTTTTTAAGAAGGATGACAATCATGAAAACCGACAAAATCGTTCTCTGTTTCGTTGCCTAACTAGAAAAATTTAGCCATAGTCGATAACCCAAATTCGCAGACGCCGAAATAAAAGAAAATAAAAAAACACACACAAAATACTAACAACATTTATAGTAAAAATTTTCGAGTTTAGGTCTGATTGTATAGGAAAACATCACACTAGGATCTGTTATCCAAACAAGAAGACCTAGAAGTGCCAGAAAAGTAATAAAACCTTATAAAATGCTACTAACATAGCTAGAAGACAATTTAAGATCTAGTATAATTCTATAAACAGAAAACACACTACAAGCAGGAAGCCAGCTCCATTAGTCTGGTGTGGGGGAGGGGGGGAGGGGGGCAAAGAAAATTATTCTCAAATTTGGTCAACGACGCTTTTCAATTTTTTTCTTCTCCTTATGTCTTATCTGCAAACAGGAAATTACTCATCTGCCATTTGGCCGACCGAACTGATAAACAAATTGAAAATGTAAAGCAAGGATGAATCATTACAACATTGCCAAAATCAATATTTCTGAAGAAAATGTCATTACGGCAAGGAATAAGAACATGAAAAAATGGTTACTGAACATTGAAGGTAATTTTATTTGAAAGATAACTTTCTCGGCTTTGTTTCCCAAATTTTCAGAAAATCTTCAAATTTTAGCTCCATCAGGGCCTTCATGTCATTTCTGTCTCCCGTTTGGTCGTCGGGCGCTGTCTCTGTGGTGCATCAATTTTGGCCATTGATGAAAACACGCACTCACAACGAGCTGAGGCATAACCGGCAGAGACAGCAAGGCGGTATAGCATTGTGAGAACTGGTGACGTCTCCCCATGGTTCGTGACCATGTATGTGGCCACTTTGAATAGATCAACAGTGTCCTTTCAAGCTTTGTGTTTAAAGGACCCTTTCTAATACTCCTTCAGCAACATTTTTGCAGAAACACGGCACTCTGAAACCATATTTTGTGCGTTAAAACCCTTCACCACAAATGTTTGCTCCACAACAGGAACGGCTATTGCCCATTCGTACAAAGGAGCCAACAGTGTTGAGTCGAGAAACCCATCGTAACGGGAAGGAAGGAGATTTTCCGTTGCCCGCCACACATTTGTGTTTTCAAGGGCCAAACCGACTGTTGAAATCGTCCTCCATTTGGTCAATGCAGTTCGTCACAAGTGGCCTTAATTTCGCATTGTTGCGCCTTGGCATGAAGTCCGTCATGATGCTGTCATGCAAATATCTGGGCAAGTTGATCTTACGGCATGATCGAGTGACATCAACTGTCAAATAAAGCCAAAAATGTAATTCCACCGCTTGTTTTATTTTGCGTCAATATGAACACTTCACGTGTTCAATATGCTGCACTTATTATCATTGTCGGTACGCGGAAAAGTACTTGAATCAATAAGGAGTACGATCCCATTCGGGGCTAATTTTGCAACTTAGCTTTGAGTGAATCAGTTTTTAAAATGGCAAATGCTATTGTTCCCTTTCTGTTGAAATCGTTTATTTCATTTGTCAGTTCACTTCCTAATGCAATTACCTTGCATTATATACCAGCTCGAAATGCAGAAATGAAATGCAAGAAGTTCGCACTTTTATTTATTTGTGGAACAAAAATACTCACTGCTGAAAAATAAATTTTTTTACATTGAAAATAAATTATAGGATTATGAACTTCAAAACTAAAACTTTTGAATCTTCTTTGTATAAGTCCCTTCAAGAAGCACAAATTTTATAATAACTTCAAACACATTATAGTATTTGATGTATTTGCGAAAAAAGGAAAGAGGCTTTTCACTTCTTTTAAAAATTGCCAACAGAATGGTATGAAAGCGACTTTGAGTGCTCGTTTTTGCTCTTCTTGTGCAGAACGAGGAGAGAATTTGGGGCAAGAAATCAGCTGGGGGGCAATACCCCCTTGCCCCAATAGCTTTGTGCCTGCCACACTAAGTAAAAACTAATACCTACCACCCACTGAACTATAAATAAAAAGTCTGGAAGGATAACTCCATTGTTCTGTACGCGTAACCAATAATGGCTGTCACTTTGCACGTATAACACGGAATGGCGGGAAATGTAAAGAGCAAGCCTACGTCAGTTTTAGTTGTAGAATAAAGCAGAACAAGTGGGCGAACGGTATGAACGGCGAGAGTGTTTATTCAGATAACACTGTACAACACCCAAAATTATTCTGAAATGCCAATGCCTGTTTCTTGATAATTTGACCATGCTGATTTCAAATTTGAAATCCATTTTTGTCCATCACATACCAAATTATAGAAAATATACAAACGAGTTTTTGCATTTTTAAGCCTCGTAACTAAAGGTTTGAAAAATGATCAGCCCAGCAATATTCAACACAGATGGCATCGCGTGGCTGTACGACCGAACCGGACAATTTCTGTTATATTTGTTGTGAATTCACAGTGAAAAATACGAAAGACCACTCACAGATCGCGTCAAAGCTCTGTACCTCGCCTACTTCGGCCGCAAGCTGGGAGACCCAGACAAAAGTTGGTCACCTCATTGTTGCTGCCTGCAATGCTCGACAGGACTCTCAAATTGGTACAGCAAAGGTGGTTCAGGTTTGAAATTCGGAGTGCCGATGGTGTGGTGGGAGCAGCAGGATCAAGGAAATGACTGCTATTCCTGTTTAACGAAGGTTAAAGGACCCACCACTAGAAACAAATCCTCCATCAAATATCCACCTAATCTCAGATCTGCAATTCGGCCTGTGGCACATTCTGAGGACATCCCTGTGCCAACACCGCCTACTGCATTACCAGAAGTAGATTCAGAGTCAGATCCAGTGGAAACTAGCAGCAATGATACTGATTTTGAGCCAATGGAGGGTGTTGCCGCACCGTACCGGATCAATCAAGCAGAGCGCAACGACTTGGTGCGTGATCTTACACTCACCAAGAGCCAAGGAGAGTTGCTGACATCGAGACTGCAGAGTTGGAATCTACTGACGAGTAACACGAGAGTGACAGCATATCAGAGAAGAACAAATGAAATAACACCACTATTTACTACAGCAGAAGATCTATGCTACTGTAACGATATACCAGCCCTCTTTGGAAAGTTAGAATTCCTGTATGACTCAAAAGAATGGCGACTATTCATCGACGCCTCTAAATACTGTGTGAAAGCGGTTCTGCTTCATAATGGGAACAATTATCCGTCAGTTCCAGTTGCACTTTCAATAACACTCCGTGAGACTTATTGTAATCTGAAATTCATTCTGAACAGTATCAAATATCGTCAACACAAATGGACAATTTGAGGAGACCTGAAAAGTAATCGCAATTTTAACTGGGCTACAGGGTGCCTACACCAAACAATGTTGTTTCCTTTGCCTATGGGACAGTCGATGTCGTAGCGAGCATTACCAAGGAAAGGATTGGTCACTTCGTGGTAACGATATCCCGGGTGTGAGCAATGTGCAGCATGGAGCCCTTGTGGAGAAAAACAGTGTTCTTCTACCACCGCTGTGTTGTGGAAGCCATCACTTAATGGTGGGGATTTGAGGTTATACGTAAAAGAAGAAACACCAGCTTACAACACCCCCACTTAAACTCAAACTATAAATGTGAATATTTAATGCAAGGATGACTTGCAACATTATGAATAGTAGAATTCGCTAGAAAAAATGTTAATATCACTTTATTGTCTCTAATGTAACAGCCATACTTCAAAGAAACTAGATAAACATATGTAAAAGGTTTAATAAGTGAAAAACTACTATACTTAAGACGAAAATCACTCATCAGTGTTCTTAAGGCTTAACAACTAATTAGAAACCGTAATAATCAACGAAACAACCTGTTTATGTAAAAGACATAAACGTTAAGCAATCTAGATTCATTGACCCATTAGAAGGTCTCTGAATTTGTGTACCTGACTTCTAGATACTGGCTTAGTGAATATATCCGCTGTATTCTTATCTGAGGGTACATATACAAGTTCTAGCATACCTTTCTGTACTTCAGACCTTACAAAATGATACCTGATATCAATGTGCTTTGATCTTTGGTGCTGCACTGGGTTATCCCGCTCTAGGTCACATGCCCGCCAAGCGGACGGGGCGTCGATCGTACCGGTGGGTGTTGGCAATAAATCTGGTGTAGTTGTCGGCATGCCGCTAGTCCGAAGTGTCGTTTGCGATCAACCAATCGGTGTTCGAATACGTTACAGCCTATGCGTCTTTTTGCAATCCCAGCAGCGCATTGCTTGGGCCGGCGGGCCGTACTGGAACAGAGGTCAAGTCGGCTATCGCGCGTCTAAGCGGCTGATTTCTTCCGATTTGGGAGCGATACGGATACTGTCGTCCCGGATCCGGGTTGGCTTTGAATATCCAGCGATCCCTGGTGCAGGTCGACCAGTGACTTTGTGATAGCGAGTCCCAATCCCCAGCCCCTGTCGGCTTGATAGGGGTCCGCTTCTCCTTGTGTGAACGGCTCCGCAATTCGCTCCAGTTGGTCGGGTGAGATGCCCACGCCGGTGTCTTTGATAACGATCTTGTAAGTGTCCTGCAGCGCGCTGACCTGCAGGGATATCTCACCATGTTCGGGTGTGAACTTCACGGCGTTTGAGAGCAGGTTCAGGAGAATCTGCTTGATCGCGCGGCGGTCTACCCAAATCGGGGGCAATTGATTCGGAAGTGACGTTCTGATGTCGACATCGCTTTGTTCGACACGGTTTCGCACTGTGTGGATGCAGTCATTCATGATTGCACTGATGTCGATCGGTTCCGGGTTTAACTGCATATGGCCATCCTCGATCGCCGAAATGTCGAGAAGATCGTTTACAAGATCGAGAAGATGCTCGGCACTCGAGTGGATGTCGTGCGCATATTCCTTGTACTTACCGGCCCCCGGCGGGCCAAAATACTGATTGTACAGGACATCCGAGAATCCGAGGATGGCATTGAGCGGCGTGCGCAGTTCGTGGCTCATTCGCGCGAGAAACTTTGATTTCTCCCGGTTGGCGCGCTCGGCCATCTCCAAAGCAACGGAACGCGCTTCTTCGGCTCTGACCTTTTCGGTTACATCGGCTGCTGTACCCCGATAGCCCTGAAAGGTGCCGTCGATGTCGAAAACGGGTTTGCCGCTGGCGCTTACCGCAACGATCTGGCCGCTGGAGGAGGAGACGTCATAAATGAAGTCCCGAAACGGCTCGTGCCGCTCCAGTGTTTTCTCGTACGCGGCCCATTTTTCGTTTTCCGTCGATTCCCGACTGACCGCCTGACGGGTCTTTCCGTAGAAAAACTCCGGCTTGAACCCGGTGAGATCCTGATACCGTTTTGCGACGTAAGTGAAGCGGTGTTCCTGATCGGTTTCCCACACCCAGTCGGAAGCGGTTTCCGCAAAATCTCGATATCTTTGCTCGCTTTCGCGCAAGGCGAGCTCCGCCGTTTTTCGTGGTGTGATATCCAATGCAATGCTGACAGTACTGCCGTCCGAGAGTTTTTCTTCCTGCACGAGTTGCCAACCGCCGTTCGGTTGCGCGATTTCGACCGGGCCGGGAGGCTTCCGGTGATTTCGGAGCCGCTCGTTGAACCATACTTTTTCCCGGCCGACCGCCTCTGGGAAAATGCCGGCCCCGATACCGGCGTCGACGAAGGCCTCGAATGACGTACCCGGCGTCACGACGGCTTCGATGGCCGCGTGCTGACGCCGGAACTCCTCGTTGCAGACCACGAGCCGGTCATCGGAATCCCACAGGGAGAACGCTTCGCGCAGGCCTTCGATGGCCGCGCTCAACAGCGCCTTCGCCTCGTTCGCCGCCCGTTCCGCCAAAACTTCCCGTGAAATATCGGTGCCGGTGCCGCGATATCCACGGAACACGCCATCCGCATCGAAGACCGGGACACCGCTGGAACGAACCCATCGCTCCCCGTCGGGGGCCTTTCGGCAGAATTCGAAATCGCGGTAGGGGCGTCGATTTTCGATGTCATCGACATGCGCCGCCCATGCCTTCGGGTCGAGGTCTTGAATACCAAGTTCGAGCCGTGATTTGCCGTAGTGCCATTCGCGCGGAAAATCGGTGTAGTCCTCGACACGTTTCGAGAACCACGTGTAGCGGTTCTCATCGTCGGTCTCCCAATACCAATCGGAGGCACTCTCAGCGAAATCGCGGAAGCGACTTTCGCTTTCGCGAAGCTCCTCTTCCGCGCCACGCATCGCCGTGACATCGAGCGCGAGCAGAAGTGTGTCTCCCGTGGACAGTTTCTCCTCGATCACCTGCAAGATACGGCCGTCACGCAACTGGAGTTCGACGGTGTCTTGCGGGTTGGCATGGCGCGCCATTCGCTGGTCGGCGAATCGCGCCTTGTCCAATTCCTGTTGACCGTACAGATCCTCTTCCATCGCGAGATCGAGAATTTCTTGGAAGGTCATGCCGATTTCTACTTGGGCAGCGCGAGAGCCGAGAAGTTCGCGGTAATTTTGGTTGCACAGTGATAGGCGGTCCTTGGAATCGTATAGTGCGAAAGGTTGCCCCATGGAGTTGAGGGCGGACCAGAGGCGAGACTCTGCAGACCGATTTTTCTCCTCCAACAGAACTTCTTCGGTAACATCGACGACGGCGATAATGGTCATGCGTTTGCCGGACCATTCGACGTAGTTGCGCACCGATTCGATCCATACATCTGTCCCGTTCTTGCGTACGCCGCGCCAGCGCATCCGGTTGGAAATTTCTTGTCCCGTTCGTCGCTGATCTCTCAACCTTTTGAGGCGAACAACGTCATCCGGGTCGATAAGTTTGTCGATATTTTCGAGCGCGACGATCTCGGACGCATGCTCGTAGCCGAATATCTGTGCGAACGATTGATTGGCAAATACCGGAACCCAGTCGTTGTGAACGATGAGACCTTGAATCGAATGTTCAGCCACATTTCGGAAGTTTGCTTCGGACGATTGCCGGACCTGGTCGGACCGTAGAAGCGCGGTGACGAAGGCGTAAGCCAACCAGATGCCGCCGACGGCCAGGGAGCGGTTGATGACATTGATCCAGCTGAACGCTTCGCCCGAGGCGAAATAACCGCCGATCACCAAGCAGGTGAGACCGCCCCCGACAATGGCCAGCGATATCGAATTCCGCAGCCAATAGGCTACAAACATAATGCCGAAATAGAGCGTGGATCCGGCGATCCCTAACGGTCCCCTGGTATCGAAAATGAAAATGACCAGTGCGCCGAAAAGAACTAAAGACCAAACCCAGCTCAACCTTCGATCAAAGGTTGTATGCCTGCCACCCATGGGCCGGTTATTTCCTCCGCCATGCCGTGTCGCACAGCAAAATCTTCAGCGGAAACGGTAAATAAATGCTTACCTTCTTCATTAGCGGAAAGGGTAAATAAATGCTTACCTTCTCCATTTTGAAGACATAACAAAGTAACTAAACTTCGAGATATAGTGTTCGAGTCAAAGAAATTATTTAAAGAATAGTATAGATATTCGTGCAAGGTGTATTTTACCTCTGAGGGATAAAATAAATCATAACTTTCTGTCGGCACATGTTGGTCTGATGAGCGTCTAAAATCGACAGTGCAACCAACAGAGAGGATTGGCGATCAGACGCCATCGGCAGATCTCCGTTTAACCACCGTTTAAGGTTTGTCCGGCATGTTTTACGCGTGAACCTGACCTGGCAATCGCTATCAAGGGTGGATGCTGCGGTCGACATCAGCCGCGGCAGGCCGCAGGAAAGGCAAACATCGGCCGTACGATGAGAAAGAAGCAAGTTGCCATAGTTGTCGACGACAACCAGATGTTCGGAGATCTGGTCAGCAAGATGCTGATGCGGCAGGGCTATGACACTTTCGTCTGCAACGACTACGAGTCGGCGATTGACGTCTTGAATCGCTCCAACATTGCCCTCTTCATGGCGGATATCTTTATGCCAGGCATGGGCGGGATCGAAGGGATCAAGAAGATCAAGGACATGTCGCCCGGCACGACCATCATTGCGATGTCCGGTGGTTGGGGCGGAATGTCGGCGAAAAACAGCGTGTCAGCGGCACAAAAGATCGGCGCAGACGCCTGTTTGGAAAAGCCCTTTACCGTCAAGGATGTCGAAGGCACACTTCAGACCTTGGGAGGGGCGTAGGCAAGAGCTGTTTCTCGGCGGCGAATTTTTACGCTCACCCACTTCGCTGCAGCGTTGTCAGATGTTCCAACACGTCGAAGGCCCTGAGTACGGTGTCGTGCCGGACCTGGCTGCGATCCCCGTCGAAGACATGCCGTTCGACCAAGGGCGTCTGACCCAGCCGGGCGCCGCCGATAAAGACGAGTCCGACCGGCTTTTCCGCTGTGCCCCCGCCGGGGCCTGCGATGCCGGTCACCGCCACCGCGGCATCGGCTCGGGAATGAGCAAGAGCGCCCGTTGCCATCGCTGTTGCCACCTCGGCGCTGACCGCGCCGTGGGCTTCGATCAGCGCCATGTCGACACCGATCGCCTCGTTCTTCGCCTCGTTAGAATAGGTCACGAAACCCCGGTCGACGACTTCAGAGGAACCGGCGATTTCGGTCAGGCTCGCGGCGATGAGACCGCCGGTACAGGATTCCGCGGTTGCGATCATCAGGTTCTGCGCCCGGTACAGATCGAGAATGGCCGTCGCACGGTCGGCAAGGCCTTGGGAAAGCGTCGAAGTCACAGCAGATATTCCGCGATTAGGTAAAGCGCGACGCCAGCGTAGGCGCCTGCCGCGATATCGTCCAGCATCACACCAAGACCGCCGGACAAGTTCCGGTCGCACCAACTCGCCGGCCATGGTTTTACAATGTCCGCGATGCGAAACAGACCGAACCCGATGAGGTAGAGCAACGGGTCGGGGGCGACCGGTATCAAGGTCAGCCACTGGCCGGCGACTTCGTCGATCACGATCTTGCCCGGATCCTTGGTTCCTGATGTCCGCTCCAACAGGCCGGAAGCCCAGGTACCAGCGGCCAAGGCGGCCGCAACTGCGATCAGCAGCGCAGTCGGCCCGCCATAGCTTGCAATAGCCCAAGCGAAGGGCAGCGCGGCAATCGATCCCCAAGTGCCCGGCGCTTTCGGCAGATAGCCGGAGCCGAACCAGGTGGCAATCAGATGTGCCGGATGTGTCCAGCGCATGGGACGATGCTCTGGCACGATCTCAGACGAACAGGACGGTGGTGGCGGCCTGCGCGGCAATCCCTTCGCGGCGGCCCAGAAAACCCAGCCCGTCCGTCGTCGTCGCCTTGACGCTGATGCGATCCGGGTCAAGGGACAGAATTTCACCGAGGCGTGTCCGCATGGTTTCGCGATGTGGACCAACCTTGGGCGCTTCGCAGATCAGGGTTAGATCGACATGCCGGATCGTGCCGCCCTTTTCCCGGACAAGACCGACAGCATGAGAGAGAAAGACAGCGGAGTCGACACCGCGCCACTGCGGATCGCTGGGCGGGAAGTGTGCACCGATATCACCGGCGCCGATCGTGCCGAGCAACGCGTCGGTCAAGGCGTGCAGCCCGACATCCGAGTCGGAATGGCCCGCCAGACCGCGATCGTGCGGCACCGCGACACCGCAGAGCATGACGTGGTCGCCGTCTTCGAACGGATGCACGTCGAACCCGGTCGCTGTGCGGATGTCCGCGGCCCCGAGCAACCGTTCGCCATGTACGAAATCTTCTGCAGTCGTCACTTTGATGTTCTCCGCGTTTCCAAGGGTCAGGGTGACCGGCAACCCCGCCGCTTCGGCGACAGCCGCATCGTCCGTGTGATCTTGACCGGCTTCCTGACGATGCGCTTGCAGGATGGCGGCGTAGCGAAAGCCCTGCGGCGTTTGCGCACGCCACAGATGCGTACGGTCCACGGTCGCTTTGATCCGCTTGGAGTCGTCGGCGCGTTTCAACGTATCGGCGACCGGTATGGCGGCGACCGCGGCGGGTGCCGCATCGTCCAACGCTTCGATAACTCGGCTGATCGTGCCGGCATCGACGAAAGGGCGTGCCGCATCATGGATAAGCACGTTTTCTGGCGCGTTGGACGCCAGCGCCTCAAGGCCATTGCGGCAGGAGTCCTGGCGTGACGCGCCACCGTGAACTGGCGGCGGCAAATTCAGGCCATTCACGGCCTTGTCGTATAGAGCGTGATCGTCGGGATGAAGAACGACGCGCACCTCATCGATTTTCGGATGGCCGGCGAAACAGAGCACCGTACGACGCAGCAGCGGTATGCCGGCGATCGTTTGATACTGTTTCGGCAGGCCGCCGCCGGCCCGCACGCCGCGCCCTCCGGCAACGATCAGCGCAATCGTTTCCGCCATCCGTTCTCTCACCTCACCGCGACTTCGGTCCTTCGATCGATAACGGTCATAAGCGCCTCGCGCGACCGGCGCAACCGCGAGCATGGCGGGCGCCAGTGGATTGAGATATAAGCGCGGGCATGGAGAACGCGACGCTCTATACCCTGTCGACGTTGCTGTCGCTGGTGCCGGCAGCCTGCGTCGCATACCGCCGGGACCCGGCACGCGATACCGTTTTTTGGCTGGCGACAGCGGTCGCGGTGGCAGGGCCTGCCGCCTGGAGCGTCGTGTTGCTGTCCGGTGCGTGGCGGACCGGCTTGTCCAGTTCGCTGTGGGTGACGATCGCTTCCTGCATGGTCCTATACGGCGTCCTGGCGGCAGCCACGCGGGAGGTCTGGCGGTTGGCGCCGCTGCTCATGCCATATTTGATCCTGTTGGGGATCGTTGCGGCCGTTTGGGTCCAGGCGCCGGAACGGCCTTTGTCGGCGCAAGCACCACTCGCCTGGATTGAAGCGCATATTTTGTTTTCCGTATTGACCTACGGCGTCCTGACCGTTGCCGCGGTTGCCGGCGTCGCGGTCTTTCTGCAGGAACGGGCGATGAAGAACAGGCGGCCGACGCGGGTCACCGCCTTGCTGCCTTCCGTCGCCGCGGCCGAGATCATGCAGGTGCGCCTCTTGATCGCAACCGAGATCGTGTTGGGGTTGGGATTGGCAACAGGGATGGCCTCTCAGTACCTTGAGACGGGAGCGCTGCTCGAATTCTCACACAAGACCTTGTTATCGGTCGTTGCTTTCCTGGTGATCGGCGCGCTGCTGATGATCCATTTCCGAACCGGCATGCGCGGCCGGCGCGCCTCTCGATACGTCCTGATCGCCTATCTGATGGTGACGTTGGGATATCCTGGCGTGAAATTCGTGACCGATGTGGTTATCGGATAACGCTAGTAGATATTTCGGTTGCGTTGCGCTGGATATGTACTATTGTGCACAAATTAAGTGCACAAGAATTACTGATTAAAAAATGGGCATCCTGATCGGATCAATTGAACTGCCGACACCGGTTCTTCTCGCCCCGATGTCAGGCGTGACCGACCTGCCGTTCCGCCGGCTGGCGCGGCGCCTCGGCGCGGCCATGGAAACGTCCGAGATGATCGCTTGTCGGGAGGCGGTGCTACGGACGGAGGGTTCACTTAAGAAGGCGTCGCGCAGCGCGGACAGCGCGGTGATGGCCGTTCAGCTTGCCGGACACGATCCAAGCATCATGGCCGATGCAGCCCGACTGTGCGTGGATGACGGTGCCGATATCATCGACCTCAACTTTGGGTGCCCGGCGAAGAAGGTGACGGGTAAACTGTCCGGCTCCGCCTTAATGCGCGACGAATGTCGCGCCGCAGCGATCTTCGAAGCGGTGGTCGGTGCCGTTGAGGTGCCGGTCACGCTCAAGATGCGCACCGGCTGGGATGAGACCGAACGGAACGCGCCGCGGCTGGCGCAAATCGCGGAATGCTGCGGCATAAAGCTCGTGACCGTGCATGGCCGGACGCGGGCGCAGCGCTACAAGGGCCGTGCCGATTGGCGGTTCATCCGCCAGGTGAAGGACGCTGTCTCAATCCCCGTGATCGCCAATGGCGACATCGCGTCGTTGGAGGATGTCACCGCGTGCCTGGCGCAATCCGGCGCGGACGGAGTCATGATCGGTCGCGGCGCTTATGGCAGGCCCTGGTTCGTTGGCCAGGCGACCCGATATCTCGCGACCGGCGTGCGTCCGGCCGAGCCGACACTGGTCGTCCAATGCGACATCGTGCTCGAACATTTCGAGGCGATGCTGGCGCATCATGGCAGCGTTCGTGGCACGCGCGATTACCGCAAGCACATCGCCTGGTACACAAACGGTCTGCCACATTCGGCGGCGTTTCGCGACCGGGTGTACCGGTTCGACAACCCAAATGCAGTTCGGCGTCAGATCGCGGATTTCTATGCCATGTCGATCGATCGAATGGCAGCGTAATATGGCTCTGACGTCGATGTTTTCGGAGTCCGATACACCGCCGGCTATCCTAAACGCTTTGGCAGATCCCGTGTTCGTCGTGGGGGCGCGCAATGAGATCGCCTATCTCAACCAGTCCGCCGAGCAGTTCTTTCAGGCCAGCATGGCCGCGACTGTTGGACTGACGCTGGATTCCTTTATCCCCGAAGACAGTCCGGTGCTGGCACTGATCGGCAAAGTTCGGGTCTCGGGCAACAGCGTGTCGCAATACGACGTGCCGGTTAAGACCCCGCGAATTGGCGAACATGTTGTCACGATCGACGCAGCACCGCTGACGGACCGACCCGGCAGCGTCGTCGTCACCTTGCAGCAGCGTTCGATCGCGGGCCGGATCGACCGGTCTTTGACCCATCGCGGTGCCGCCCGATCGGTCAGTGCGATGGCGTTGATGCTGGCCCATGAGATCAAGAATCCGCTGTCCGGCGTGCGCGGCGCTGCGCAGCTGCTGGAGCAGACCAGCGACGTCAAGGACCGCGAACTCACGCGGCTGATCATCGAGGAAACCGACCGTATCTGTGCGCTGGTCGACCGCATGGAGATGTTTACCGACAATCCGCGGATCGAGCGGAAAGCGGTGAACATTCACGAAGTACTGAACCATGTGGTCCGCCTGGCGCAGAACGGCTTCGGCAGCGGGGTGCGCTTTGTCGAGGCCTACGACCCGTCCTTGCCGCCTGCCTTTGGCGATCGTGACCAACTGATCCAGATCTTCTTGAACCTGGTCAAGAACGCGGTCGAAGCGGCTCCAGATACCGATGGTGAAGTGGTGGTTTCCACTGCCTATCAGCAGGGGGTTAGCATCGCCACGCCAAGCGGTGACGGCCATGTGAAGGTCCCGCTTGTCGTCCGCATCCAGGATAACGGGCCTGGCGTGCCCGAGGATCTGCGTGGCCATCTTTTCGATCCGTTTATCTCGACCAAGCCCGGCGGCAGCGGCCTCGGTCTCGCCCTCGTCGCGAAATTCGTCGGCGACCACGGTGGTGTCATCGATTTGGAAACGCACAACAACCGGACCGTGTTCCGGGTCATGTTGCCCATGATGGACGGTGACCGTGAGTGACATCGCCGGCATGGAAGGGGCGACGATCCTGGTGGCCGACGACGATCGTGCGATCCGCACGGTTCTCAGCCGCGCTTTGGGCGGCATGGATTACGATGTGCGCGTGACCGGCAACGCGGCGACGTTGTGGCGGTGGATAAGCGACGGGATTGGAGATGTCGTTATCACCGACGTCGTGATGCCGGACGAAAATGGTCTCGATCTGCTGCCGCGGATCCGCAAGATCCGTCCGGATCTGCGCGTAATCGTCATGAGTGCCCAGAATACGCTGATGACGGCCGTGAAGGCGAACGAGCGGGGCGCGTTCGAATATCTGCCGAAACCCTTCGATTTGAACGAACTGATCAGTGTCGTGAAGCGTGCACTCGTCGAACGGGCGGCGCCGCGACGCGCCGAAGACCCGGGGGAGGGATCGACCGACGACGACAGTTTGCCGCTGATCGGCCGGTCGCAGGCGATGCAGGAAATCTATCGTGTGCTCGCGCGGCTCGTCGGCACCGATCTGAGCGTTCTGATAACCGGTGAGTCCGGCACGGGCAAGGAACTTGTTGCGCGTGCCCTGCACGACTACGGCAAGCGGCGCAATGGCCCCTTCGTCGCGATCAACATGGCAGCCATCCCGCGCGAGCTGATCGAAAGCGAGCTGTTCGGGCACGAGAAGGGCGCCTTCTCCGGCGCGGCGAATCGGAACACCGGCCGGTTCGAGCAAGCCGATGGGGGGACCCTGTTTCTCGACGAAATCGGCGACATGCCGCTCGAAGCGCAAACGCGTTTGCTCAGGGTCCTGCAGGATGGGACGTTCACGACGGTTGGCGGGCGCTCGGCGATCCGCACCAATGTCCGGATCGTTGCTGCGACGCACCGCGATCTACGACAGATCGTCTCGCAAGGCTTGTTCCGCGAGGACCTCTATTATCGGCTGAATGTGGTGCCGCTCCGATTGCCGCCGTTGCGTCAGCGAAGCGAAGATATTCCGGACCTGGTGCGGCATTTCTTCAGCCAAGGTGAAGAACAGGGGCTGCCGGCGAAATCGCTGGATAAGGACGCGATGAACCGGCTGCGGGCGCACAACTGGCCTGGCAATGTCCGTGAACTGGAGAATTTGATCCGACGCCTTGCCGCGCTGTACAGCGAGGAGCATCTTGGCGTGGAAGCGATCGAGGCCGAATTGGCGGAGGCGACGCCGTCCAAAACGGAGGGGACCCGCGCCGACAGCGAGAATTTGTCTGAGGCGGTGGAGCGGCATCTGCAGGCCTATTTCGATGCCCACGGTGACGCTCTGCCCGCACCTGGTATGCACGAGCGCGTGGTGCGCGAGGTGGAGCGCCCGCTCATTTCACTATGTCTGGCTGCGACTCGGGGCAATCAGATTAGGGCGGCGGAACTGCTCGGCGTGAATCGGAATACGCTGCGCAAGAAAATCCGGGAATTGGACATCCAAATCGTACGCGGCGTAAAATAGGGCCGATTTCGACCCTAGATTAAGATGTCGATGTCGGCTCCGCCATGAAAGCGGACACTGAATGGAATGACCGCCCTAGATCCTGCTGAAAGTCCGGCCCGGCGTATGATACGTGCGCTGGGGTCGTGGTCGGCGCGCCGGCGACTCAGCAGAATTTTCGCATTTTCGCTGGTCGTGGCGGCGGCGGCGGCCGGTATTGCGACCTACGCGGTCTTCACGCAGGCCTCGCTCGGGTCAGATGCGTCGTCCATTCTGTTCTTGCTCAATATCGATCTCGTCATCCTGCTGTTGCTCGGCTTCGTTGTCGTCCACCGTATCGTAAAGATCTGGAGCGCGCGGCGGCGCGGATCGGCGGGATCGCAGCTCCATGTCCGGTTGGCGCAGCTGTTCGGGCTGATATCCGTCGCACCGGCGATCATCGTCGCTCTTTTCTCAGCGCTGTTCTTCAATTTCGGTCTCGAATCATGGTTTAGCGACACCGTGCGGACCGCGTTGAAGGAATCGGAGGCCGTCGCGGGTGCCTACCTTGAAGAGCACAAGCGCAACATCGTTGCCGACGGGCTTCGCATGGCGCGCGATCTCGACAATCAAGCCTTCGCTCTGCAAAACAGCCAGCAGCGATTGATCAACGCTGTCAATGTATTGGCCAGCGTTCGCCAGCTGACCGAAGCGATCGTGTTCACCGGCCGCGGCGACGTTATTGCGCGATCCGGCCTTACGGGTGCCTTGGAGTTTGAGCCGGTACCGCGCGAGGCATTTCAGAAAGCGGCGTCGGGCGAAGTTGCGGTTCTCACCAGTGAAAATGAAGACCGGGTCCGGGCCTTGATCCGCCTCAGCAGTTTCGTCGATAGCTACCTATATGTCGGCCGCTATGTCGATCCATCAGTTCTAGGCCATAGCGAACGCACGAAAGGTGCGGTGGCACAGTTCGAGCGTCTCGAACTCAGCCGGGCTGATCTGCAGATCTCTTTCGCGATGATTTTCGTTGTCGTCGCCCTGCTTCTTTTACTCGCTTCGGTTTGGGTTGGCCTCAACTTCGCGACCAGCATGTCACGGCCAGTTAGCGCCTTGATCGCCGCAACGGAAAAAGTTCGGGCGGGCAACCTTTCCGCCCGGGTTGTCGTCGATGGGGAGTCCAGCGGTGAGGTCGATACGCTGGGCCGAGCATTCAATCGCATGACCGACGACTTGGAACAGAATCGGCGCGAACTGATTGAAGCCAACCAGCAGATCGATGCGCGTCGTGTTTTCACCGAAACCGTTTTAGCCGGTGTCTCAGCAGGCGTTGTCGGCCTCGATGCGGGCGGTCGCATTACCCTGCCGAACCGCTCTGCATCGGAGTTGCTCGGTAGCGAACTGGGTAAGCTGCAAGGCGAACTGTGTGATGTGGTGGTGCAAGAGTGCGATGAGTTGCTCCGGGAAGCGCGGCGGCGGTCGGGCGACCGGACCATCGAGCGCGAAATCGCGGTCGTTCGCGGTAACGAATCGCGTACGTTGCTGGTGCGTGTCAGCGCGATGCGCTCGGAAGGCGAGGTCAGAGGATTCGTCGTCACCTTCGACGATGTATCAGCCCTGTTGTCGGCGCAGCGCAAGGCCGCGTGGGCGGATGTGGCACGCCGTATCGCGCACGAGATCAAAAACCCGCTCACGCCGATTCAGCTGTCAGCGGAACGGCTCAAGCGGCGATATCTGAAACAGGTGCCCGATGATTCCGAGGTGTTCCAAACCTGCATCGAGACGATCATACGTCAGGTGGAGAGCATCGGTCAGATGGTCGATGAGTTTTCCAGCTTTGCCCGGATGCCCGCACCGGTCTTTCGCCCCGAGAATATCAGCGAGTTGTGCCGCCAGGCGGTGTTCCTGCAGCGAAATACGCATCGTGACATCGACTACGGCGTATCATTGCCGGACGCGTTGTTGGAGATGCATTGCGACGGCCGTCAAATTAGTCAGGCGGTGACCAATCTTCTGCAGAATGCGGCGGACGCGATCGAGGGGCGAAGCGACGAAGCGCCGGGCAAGATCGCACTTGAACTCCGATTGGCGGGCGACGATTGCCTGATCGCGGTTGAAGACAACGGTATTGGCCTGCCCGAAGAAGACCGCGACAGTTTGACCGAACCCTATGTCACGAAGCGGGAGAAGGGCACGGGGCTCGGACTCGCTATTGTCAGGAAGATCATGGAGGATCATAAAGGTCAGCTGTTGCTGGAAGACGGTGCCAATGGCGGTGCCCGGGTCAGCCTGGTGTTTCCCGATAGTGAGATCGTGAACGGCGAAATCGGACAATCTGGCAAGGAGCAGGCGAGCAGCGATGGCGCATGAGATTCTGATCGTCGACGATGAGGATGACATTCGTCAGCTGATCGCGGGAATCCTTGAAGACGAGGGATACGAGACTCGCCAGGCGGCAAACAGCGCGGATGCGTTCAGCGCCATCGCTGCGCGCCAGCCAAGCCTTGTCATTCTCGACGTTTGGCTGCGTGACAGCGAGCATGACGGACTGCAGATGCTGGAGGTCATCCGGCGCGATAACCCGAACCAGCAAGTTGTGATGATCAGCGGCCATGGGACAGTCGACATGGCGGTGTCGGCCACCAAGATGGGGGCCTACGATTTCATCTCGAAACCATTCAAGACCGACGTTTTGCTGCACACGGTGGGTCGCGCCGTCGAAGAGGCCCGACTACGGCGCGAGAATGTCGAATTGCAGGCGCGGGCTGTCGATCGCGTAGACGATTTGGTGGGGGAGTCGCCGGCAATCACGCAACTGCGCCAGACCATCGACAAGGTCGCACCGACCGATAGCCGGGTCTTGCTGACAGGACCGCCGGGGGCGGGCAAGGGGGTCGTTTCGCGGCTCCTGCATAGTCGTTCGGCACGTAAAGATAGCCGCTTCGTTGTGTTGAACTGCGCTGGATTGAAGCCTGAGAGTTTGGAGACAGCATTGTTCGGCGCGGAGCCGGAAGATGGGGGGCCGCGGCGCATCGGCGTCTTGGAAGAAGCGCATACCGGAACGCTGTTACTGGACGAAGTCGCCGACATGCCGCTCGAAACCCAGGGCAAGATCGCTCGCGTTCTGCAGAAGAAGAACTTCGTGCGCCTTGGAGGCGATACGGAGGTCGAGGTCGATGTCCGGGTCCTCGCGGCGACGAACCGCGATTTGCGTGAGGAAATCGAGGCGGGCCGGTTTCGCGAAGATCTTTTCTACCGGCTGAATGTCGTACCGGTGACGGTGCCGGCATTGCAGGCGCGGCGCCAGGATCTTCCGGAACTCGCGCAACATTTGATGGAAAGGCTTTGCCGCGCCAAGGGCCGGCCTGCCTGCCTGCTCGCCGATGATGCTCTCGCGGCGCTGCAGGCCTATGAGTGGCCCGGCAACGTATGGGAACTGATCAACGTCATCGAGCGGCTGTTGCTCAACGCACCGACCGGCACGGAAGTTCGTTCCGATGCGGTGTCTGCGGCGATTGGGCAAGGCACGCCCGATCTCATGCGTTGGGACAAGGCACCGGATGTAATGAACCAGCCATTGCGGGAAGCGCGCGAGGCTTTCGAGCGGGAGTATCTGTTCTTCCATCTGACCCGGTTCAGCGGCAACATTAGCCGAACGGCAGAATTCGTTGGGATGGATCGTGCCGCGCTGCACCGCAAGCTTAAGCTCCTTGGCGTTCAAAATGCCGTGCGACCGCGAAAGGCTGCGTCATGAAAGTCGTGATCTGCGGTGCGGGACAGGTCGGCTTTAATATCGCGCGCTATCTTTCGCTCGAAAACAACGATGTCACCGTCATCGATCAATCGCCGGAACTGATCGGCAAGATCAACGACTCGCTGGATGTTCAGGCTTTCGTCGGACATGCGTCGCACCCCGATGCGCTAGAACGCGCCGGGGCGGCCGATGCTGACATGTTGATCGCGGTGACTTTCGCCGACGAGGTGAACATGGTGGCCTGTCAGGTCGCCCATTCGCTGTTCTCGGTTCCAACGAAAATCGCGCGTGTCCGCCACCAAAGCTATTTGAGTCCGGAATGGGCGGGCATGTTCAGCCGCGAGAACATGCCGATCGATGTGATCATATCACCAGAGATCGAAGTCGCCTCGGCGATTCAGCGGCGTCTGACGGTGCCGGGGACGCTCGACATCATCCCGCTCGCGGACGACAGGGTTCGCGTAATCGGCGTGCGATGCACGGAGACCTGCCCGATCGTCAACACACCGTTGCGGCAGCTGACCGAACTGTTTCCCGAACTGAGCATCGTCGTGGTGTGCATTATTCGCGCCGATACGCCGTTCATTCCCAGCGCGGACGATCACATG
This sequence comes from Alatinidae sp. Z8VKAUB7J3, assembly GCA_010016025.2. Taxonomy (NCBI): domain Eukaryota; kingdom Metazoa; phylum Cnidaria; class Cubozoa; order Carybdeida; family Alatinidae; species Alatinidae sp. Z8VKAUB7J3. Next base: position 1,662,969 of record JAAAKM020000498.1, read on the forward strand.
CTGGAAGGCGACGAAGTGTATTTCGTGGCCGATACGACACATGTGCAGCGCGCGCTCGCCGCTTTCGGTCACGAGGAAGAGGAAGCGCACCGCATTATCATTATCGGCGGCGGTAATATCGGAATGAATCTGGCTCAGAAACTCGAATCCGAGGCCGGCATCACCGTTCGGCTCATCGAGATCAGTAAGGAACGCGCGCGCACGGTCGCGGAAGCGTTGCCCAGCACCAATATCACCCTTGGCGATGCGTTGGATTCGGAGATCCTCAAGGAGGCTGGGGTGGAAACGGCGGATACGGTCGTCGCCGTGTCCGACGATGACGAAACCAACATACTCGCGTCGTTGTTGGCCAAACGCTACGGGGTCGAACGCGCGATAACCCTGATCAACAGCACGTCCTACGCACCGTTGATCACCACCTTGGGCATCGACGTCGCGGTGAGCCCGCGAACGATTACCGTTTCCACGATCTTGCAGCATGTGCGGCGCGGCCGAATTCGGTCGGTGCATTCGCTGGCCGACGGTTTTGCGGAAGTCATCGAAGCGGAAGCGGTGGAAACCTCTTCGCTGGCCGGCAGTACGCTGCGCGAAGCTGATTTTCCAGCGGACGTCATCGTCGGCGCCTTGGTGCGTGATGACGATGTCATCATTCCGCGGGCCGACACGATGATCGAGAACAATGACGATGTCATCCTACTCGCCTCGGCGCGTTCGGTGAAGAAGGTCGAAAGGTTATTCTCCGTGCAATTGGAGTTTTTCTAAGTCCGGTAGGCGGTGTTTGCTCGGGGTTGCTGACAGGGGGTGTCGCATGGCGCGCTTTGCATATGTGAACGGTCGGTACGTGCCGCATGGTGACGCGGCGGTGCATATCGAAGATCGCGGCTTTCAATTCGCCGACGGCGTATACGAGGTCGTTCCGATCATCAGTAACAGCATGGTGGACGCCGGGCCGCATCTGGATCGTTTGGAGCGGTCATTGTCCGAATTGAATATCCCGATGCCGTTGAGCCGCAAGGTTCTCGAACTGGTGATGGATGAATTGATCGCGCGCAACGGTGTCACCGAAGGTTTAATTTACATGCAGATCACGCGGGGCGTCGCACCACGCGATCATAAGTTTCCCAGCGGTGTGCGTCCGTCGATCGTCATGACGACCAAACGGGTCCGCTTCCTGACGCAGAAGAAGCTCAGCGACGGCGTCAAGGTGATCACCATTCCCGACATCCGTTGGACTCGCTGCGATATCAAGACGGTGGCCTTACTGCCGAACTGCATGGGCAAGACGGAAGCCGCCGCGGCGGGCGCCTATGAGGCCTGGCAGGTCGACCGCGACGGCATGGTGACCGAGGGCACGTCGTCGAACGCCTGGATCGTCACGCATGACGATAAATTAGTGACCCGTCCCGCGGGCCAAGAAATTCTGCGTGGCGTCACGCGGCAAACCTTGATGCGCATTGCGGGCGAAGCGGGGCTAACTTTCGAGGAAAGGCCTTTCAGCGTGGAGGAGGCGAAAGCCGCACGCGAGACGTTCTTGAGCAGTGCGACCTCCTTTGTCACGCCGGTTGTCGAACTCGATGACATAACGATTGGCGACGGCACGCCAGGGCCGCTCTCACGGCGCTTGCAAGGCTGGTACCTTGATTATTGTGCCGGATTGAAGAATTCGGCGTGACCACCAATTTCGAAAAACCGCGCGCCCTGATTTTCGATTGGGACAACACGCTGGTCGATACCTGGCCAACGATCCACGAAGCCTTGCGGCAAACCTTCGAGGCGATGGATGTGGAGCCGTGGACCCTGGCGCAAACCCGTCGACGGGTACGCCGGTCGATGCGGGAAAGTTTTCCCGAACTGTTCGGCGACCGTTGGACCAAGGCACGAGATATTTTCTATGACGCCTATGAACGGGTTCATCTGACAAGCCTGACGCCCTGCGACGGGGCGGGCGAGGGGCTCGCGATGCTCGCCGAAAGCGACCTCTATCTCGGCGTGGTCAGCAATAAGACCGGACGCTATCTGCGCAGTGAAGCCCGTCATCTTGGATGGGAAGGTTATTTCGGACAGCTCGTCGGCGCGGGCGATGCCGCGCGGGACAAGCCGGCACCGGAACCCGTCGCCCATGCGCTTGGAGGCAGCGGTATCGAGCCCGGTCGCGATGTCTGGATGATTGGCGATGCGGGTGTGGATATGGAAATAGCCCACCTGACCGGATTGGCTCCGGTTTTGGTCAAGGACAGCGAACCGGACCCGGCAGAATTCGCGGCGCACGAGCCCTTCCATCAGGTTGCGAATATTGGCGAGTTGGTGCGCTATATCCGAGAATTCTAATCATCATTCACTTTTGCGATGATAGGACTTATCCTGACGGCGATGACCCCTATATCAATATGGGCTGCGGCATAATCCGCCGCGACGAAAACGGGTCCGATAGGGGCGGACCCCAACAACAAAAGTCGGGGCAAAAACTATGGCATCGGAAAAGTCGCAAAACGTCCAGGACGTGTTCCTGAATCACGTTCGTAAAAACAAGTTGCCGGTAACCGTGTTTCTCGTAAACGGCGTCAAGTTGCAGGGGATCATCACCTGGTTCGACAATTTCTGCGTTCTTCTGCGTAGGGACGCTCATTCTCAGCTCGTCTACAAGCACGCCATTTCGACCGTGATGCCGGCTCAGCCGGTGCAATTGTTCGATCCTGGGCGCGAGGACGACGCCGACGCATGATGGCGCCGCTTTGAGCGACAATTCGTCGCCCGATCCTGGACACACAGGGCGCGCGCTAACGCTCAACCCGGTCTATCGTGGTGGGCCGGGGCGGGACAGGGATTCGGAGTCGCGTCTGGCGGAATGCGTTTCGCTGGCCAAAGCGATTGAATTGGAAGTCGCCCATTCCGAAATCGTCACGATCGCGCGTGTGCGCCCGTCGACCCTGTTCGGATCCGGTGTCATCGAACGGATTGCCGGCCTGGTCAAGGCGCTCGAAATCGGCGTCGTGATCGTTAACGCACCGCTCACCCCTGTCCAGCAACGCAACTTGGAGCGAGACCTAAATGCCAAGGTCATCGACCGAACCGGTCTGATCCTGGAAATTTTTGGTGCGCGGGCGCGGACGCATGAGGGCGTACTGCAGGTCGAACTGGCGGCTCTGTCCTATCAGCGGTCGCGATTGGTGCGAAGCTGGACCCATTTGGAGCGGCAGCGCGGCGGGTTTGGTTTCATGGGCGGCCCGGGCGAAAGCCAGATCGAAATCGATCGGCGCCTGATCGACCAACGCATCAGCAAACTGAAACGGCAACTGGAGACGGTGCGCCGCACCCGAACGTTGCATCGTAAAGCGCGCAAGAAGGTGCCTTATCCGATCGTCGCCCTTGTCGGATATACGAATGCCGGCAAGTCGACCCTGTTCAACCGGCTAACAGGCGCGGAAATCTTCGCGAAGGATCTGCTGTTTGCAACGTTGGACCCGACCATGCGCAGGCTCGATTTGCCGTCGGGCCGCAAGATCATCCTGTCCGACACGGTCGGGTTCATTTCGGACCTTCCGACCATGCTCGTGGCGGCATTTCGGGCCACGCTAGAAGAAGTTCGCGAGGCCGACATCGTCGTCCATGTCCGCGATATCGCCCACCCGGAAACCGCCGAACAGAAGGATGATGTCGAAGCGGTCCTGCTGGAATTGGGCTTCGAAGACGCGCCGAAGACGATAGAGGTCCTGAACAAGATCGATTTGCTTGACCCGGAAGAGCGGGCGGCCGTTATGGAGCGCGCGCGACGCAACGTCGCCGTCGTGCCCCTTTCCGCGATCACTGGCGATGGATGCGATCGATTCCTCGACAGCGTTGAAGAGGAGCTTGCGCAGGGGAGCCGCGTGCTGGAGCTGGTGCTCGACGGTTCGGAAGGCGCGGCGCTCGCCTGGCTGCATCAACACGGCAACGTTGTTGATCAGAAGGTAGGCGATAGCGGCGAAATGCGTTTGTCCGTGATATTGGATGAAGCCGACGAAGCACGGTTTCACCGCCGATTTGGCGAAAGGGTTTCGGGGCACGGTTGACAGGGTGGGCCGGCGACCCTATCACCCGGGATCGAATTTCGTGCCCGAATGAGGAGGAAGATACATGTCGCTGAGGCCATTGCATGACCGCGTGTTGGTAAAGCCGCTCGAGTCCGATACGAAATCCGCTGGCGGGATCATTATTCCCGACACCGCGCAAGAAAAACCCCAGGAAGGCAAGGTCGTTGCCGTAGGCCCCGGAAAGCGAGGCGACGATGGATCGGTTACGCCGATGGACGTCAAGAAGGGCGACCGCGTCATCTACGGAAAATGGTCGGGTACGGAAGTGAAGATCGACGGCGAAGACCTGATGATCATGAACGAATCCGATATCATGGGCGTTGTCGGCTAGCGGGTATCTACACCGCTATCGTTTGCCGGTGCCGCGTATGCTACGCGGCACCGTTGTTTTAGCCCTAAGGCCTGCGTGCTGGCGCGGGCGCTTAACAGGTACTTATGTCTCCCGATCCCGACCGTGTTGCCGACTATATCCGCGAGACTGCCGAAGCGGACATCATGCCGCGTTTCCGCTCCCTCGCCGCGCATGAGGTGACGGAAAAGAAGCCGGGCGACGTTGTCACGGTCGCCGATCACGATGCGGAAGAACGACTGACGCGAATGCTGGAAGGCTTAACGCCGGGCGCTCTTGTCGTCGGCGAGGAAGCGGCGCACACGAAACCCCATTTACTGGATCGGCTGGATGAAGAACGGGGGCCGCTCTGGATTATCGATCCGGTCGATGGTACCGCCAATTTTGCAGCGAGCCGACCGGTTTTCGCGGTGATGATTGCCTATGTCGAATCCGGCGAAACGCGGATGGGCTGGATTTACGACCCCGTCGAAGAGGTCATGACCGCGGCCGAGTTGGGCGCGGGGGCGCGACAGGACGGGCGACCGCTCCGCATCAACGGCCAGCCTTCTCGGCTGACGGGGCGGGTAAACTTCGGCCTGATCGAGCGGGCGGATCGGCCTTCCGTACGGCAGCAGCTCGAAGAGCGGTTCAATCTTGAGAAAAGCATGAGTTGCGCCGGGCAGGAGTTCATCTCGATGGCGCGCGGGGAGGCGCAATTCCGACTCTACAATCGGCTTTGGGCCTGGGATCATGCGCCGGGTGTCCTGGTCGTGCGCGAGGCCGGTTGCCACGCCGACCGCCAGGACGGCAACCCCTATCGGCCCACCGAACGCACGCGTGGTCTGCTATGCGCGCCGGATATCGATTGCTGGCACCGAATCAATGAAATCGTCCGGCCCGATTGAAGCGGGTGCGGGCCTTACAAACGATACGCCTTAATCTGAACAGGGAGTGCGTAATATGGCGAAAGTAGCGTGGATCGGCCTCGGCGTGATGGGCTATCCGATGGCGGGGCATCTGAAAGCGGGCGGACACGAGTTGACTGTCTACAACCGCACTGCGGCCCGCGCGGCCAGGTGGAAAAAGCAGCATGGCGGCAAGATCGCTAAGACACCACGCGAGGCGGCGAAGGGCGCGGAGCTGGTCTTCTGCTGCGTCGGCAACGACGATGATCTGCGCAGCGTCGTACTCGGCAAGGACGGCGCCTTCGCCGGCATGTCCAAAGGCACTGTGTTCATCGATAACACGACGGCCTCAGCCGACGTCGCCCGCGAGCTCTATACGATGGCGAAAGCGAAGGGTATCGGTTTCATCGACGCGCCGGTCTCGGGGGGGCAGGCCGGCGCGGAAAACGGCGTGCTGACCGTGATGTGTGGCGGTATCCAAAAGGACTTCAAGCGCGCCAAACCGATCATCGACTGTTACGCGCAATCCTGTGTATTGCTCGGTAAGGCGGGTAGCGGGCAGTTGACGAAGATGGTCAACCAGCTTTGCATCGCCGGGGCTGTTCAGGGCCTCGCCGAGGGTCTAAATTTTGGGATGCGCGCAGGCCTCGATATGGAAAAAGTCCTTTCCGTGATCTCGAAGGGCGCGGCGCAATCCTGGCAGATGGAGAACCGCGGTTCGACGATGGTCAAAGGCGAATTCGATTTCGGCTTCGCCGTCGATTGGATGCGCAAAGATCTGGGTATCTGTTTCGACGAGGCGAAACGCAACGGCGCCCGGCTGCCCATCGCGGCGATCGTCGATCAGTTCTACGCCCACGTGCAGCGCCGCGGCGGCAAGCGTTGGGATACATCAAGCCTGATCGAACCATTGCAGCAGGATTAGCGGTAAGGCGGGCTGCCGTCAGAACGGGCGGTCGCCCTGGATAGTGACCCGGTAACCGTGCCGGACTTTGGGGTAGTAGTCCCAGACCGCATGATG